>JANKYE010000225.1:5382287-5398871 GCA_032467995.1 Erythroxylum dillonii
ATATCAGTCAAGGGATCGGTTCTAGCTTCAGTCAATACAATACACATTAATCCCTAATGCGGGGCGGGATGTTACAACGCGCTTCTCAAAGGTCACTCTTCGAACGATCGCAACCGCCTCTAGGACCTAATCTGGAAATGGGTAGGCCCCCAATGGATTAGGGCCTTCCTTTGGTTGTTGGCCAAAGGAACCCTACTGACCAACAAACAACGGGTGATTCGACACATTGCCACGGATGCCGGGTGCAACTACTGTGGCCAAGAAGAGTCTACCCTGCATGTCCTCCGTGATTTTCCTCGAGCTCAAGCCATTTGGGCGAGCTTTCCCCAGGCCACCAGGGACCCGGGTTTCTTTCTTCAGGGAGATTGGGACTGGCTCCTCTCCAACCTCACACAACACCAGGCCGTGCATAGTTTCCCCTGGTCGTCCATCTTTGGCATCAGCTGCCGGTTCCTATGGTATTGGAGGAATCAAAGTATTTTTGAACCAACCGCCGAATGGCCGAACGCGAACGATAGAGTTATCTTGGAGTACTTAGTCTGGATGGAAAGGGCCCATGTCACGGAAAGTTGTGTTTTTCCTACTTCCGGCATTCCTTTTGGCAGCCTCGCTGGGTGGAGCAAGCCGCCTGGGGGTTGGGTGAAACTAAACACTGATGGGGCCGTCAAACACGGTGGACAACTCTGTGCTGCTGGGGGACTTCTTCGAGATTGTCATGGCCAGTGGTGTGGGGGTTTTACCCAGCTTCTCCCGCGAGGGTCACCTCTCTCTACCGAGCTTTGGGGAGTCCACTCAGGCCTTCACCTCGCCTGGGACTTAGGCTACCGTCAAGTTAATATTGAAGGGGACTCACTCGAAGTTATTAATTTACTTTCCTCTTCTAATCCTGTGCTAACTGCTGATTCTTTATTGGTGACAGGTACCCGACGTCCAGGCTTGGGAGGTCCAATTCCACCACGTTTCACGGGAAGGTAATCAATGCGCAAATCACCTCGCATCACTTGCCACCGCTCTGCCCCAAGGTTGCACCTTTTCCAAAAGCCCCCTTTGACGATTTTGGAGTGTCTCCTCCGCGATGCCCACGGCGCGTTATACCGCCGCAATTTGCACTATATTTAGTTTATTTCTGTTTCCTTGTAATTCAAAAAAACAAAAAAGTGGAGAACATGAGACGCAAATCCTACGATAGGACAAGAACAAATTTGGATATACGTACCCTTTAGTTTTTTCAAGCATAACAAAATTCATGCTACACTGGTTCATTTTCTAGAAGTTTACTGGGTTTTATGTGATTACCTAATATTCATAGAGGAGAAAACTTGGCGTGTTATGAAGCAAAACTAGGTTAAAAAATGACTTGATATTCAAGCTAATAGATGTTTTGAAAAGGATTAGGATTGAAAATTGAAAATTTTAAAGCAAAATTTTCAACGAATCAACAGAATTAATTTATAGGAAATGTACCTCCCCTACTTACAATTGTCATTAATAGAGATCTAAAAACATTAGACTTCAGATGGTATACTTCTGACTTTTACACGCCTATAGATCATCATGGCTTGGCTTTGGTTTGATAGTGTATTCTACACTCAAAGGGTAACGGCAATACTGTTCAACTGAACCCACCCGTAGGCACATCGGTCTCTAATCTTTTGAACTGTTGATAATGCCAAATCAACCGTCGGCCGGACTTTCATCAGTTCTTTCTCTATTGCAGTTCTTATGCTGGTTTCCGCCTGCATATAAAGCCATGTAACTATTCAACTCCATAAACAAGCTCATATTATTTTGAACAACGTGTAATCCACTGATGAACAAATAACCTTTTCTACGCAACGGACAGTGTCCAACAGATGGCAAAAATACGATAGCTGCCTGTAGAGGTCTGCTTCGGTGTACTGTGAAAAGATATTTCGAGTCAGCATTTCGATACCTTAAAATAACAAATTGTATAGTTCCAGTAGTGAAAGCTGTCTCTTAGTCATTTCCCCCTATGTTAAAATAAACGAAGTGCATCCAGGGTATGATGTGAGAAACCTTTCTTACAAGACGACCGTTGCAGCGAGGATAGCTTGGACAAACTGTTCCCCTTTCAGAATCTCCAATCAGCCGCAGATTGAGACTTCGAGTAGTATGCTTGCAGGTTTCATCATCACACTAAAAGCAAAAGAAGTTGGTGATGAGACTTCATTGTGTTCCAAGAGCATGAATAATTATTTAGCATAACACAATCTCCATATACTATGCTATCATAAGTAGATTACCATCATTAAGCCTTTATAGTAAGTTGAAATAAACCGTTCCGCTTGTCCTTTGACCTGAAACACAGAGAACCGTTTAAAACAACTTCATGACTATTTTTAAGTTTAAAGGCAGAAACAAGAAACTGAGTCTTTCCAAGCGGCAAATTTCAACATATGATTGGACTCGAGATAATCTACATGGAAATATGCCCTAGATTGACAACTGAACTATCTGAATTTGGCAATGCCACCAAGGGAAAACACACCAGACTGCATGCATTCCTCTGACATCTGAACTTGTACTTTTCATTTACTGAGATGCAAAACAGGTGCACTAAATAGAAGATTGAGGCATTCTACTGATGGACTTGCCAGGAACAAACAATTCACCTGGTTGGCTATCATTGCTGGAGACATTCTACCCAAATCAGCTTCTTCTGGACACTTGGGGCAACGCATTCTATGCCAAAAATTGAATTTAGATTGGTCTCCTGAAGCATCTATTGATTTTCCACTGAGTAACGAAGAAATGGAATTGAAGACAGCAGGACACTCAAAAGTACTAGAGCAGCTAGGACACGTCAACACCAATGGCTCACAACTTCTGTATCTGCAAGACATGGCAATCCAATAAATGTGAAAATATGTAAGGAGAATATGAGAAAAAAGAAAGTCATTCTTTCAAACAGCAGTTCATGTATGGTTAACCATGGTTTCAGAGTTTGGAAGAGGCTCCTCAGCACGACAATAAAAGCCACAAGTTAACTTGGACTTGAGAAATAATTGAACTCATTGGACCTACCTCTCATCGTCATTGATGGCAAACAGAAGTGAGCTAGAAGGATCATTACTGGCATCTTCGCTTGATTTACTTTGAAACTGAAAGCCATCAAGCATCATGTAAGTGCTACATGAAAAGTATTTATATCACAACCACTGAAACTCCAGCCTGGGATGCCAAACTTACCTTTGATGATTCAAGCCCCAGGCAATCAGCCAAGCGCCCTGGGCTTGTACCCTGTATTGATGCACACAGTCGTGATACCACAGGATGGATTTGCTGTGACAAATAGTAATCAATGTCAATCATCCATTGTCCATCGTCTTTCTTTAATTCATCAGGATGTCTAGCTCGCTGAGCAATCCCTGTTGAACTTCCTGAAGTAGCACCCTGTTAAAGAACAGTATAAATAAAGTTGCATTTAAACCATACACAAATCGACAGCTATTGAGACATCCCTGAGTTAAAGAAATTGGAATCACTGCATCCCAGACCTGCTCACAGCAAATTATATAGGGTACTGTATCACCAACAGAGCAACCACTAGTGTAACCACTTTGCTTCAACCTTAATGCCACCTAGACAGCGACAGTAAAATAATCTGTTAAAGTTGGCTATATAGGTGTAATCTAGTTAATGAAACCAAAAATGGTATAAGAGACTCACTAGAACATGAGGTTGGTTTTTAGCATCGGGGTAGGCATCAGGTGGCTTGGTCAATGTCTTTGTGATTATGTATTTCTCAAGTTCTACTTGTCCAGTTCTCATTTCTTCTTGTACCTGTTCAAAGTAAACAAATGTCATCAGTGCCAAAGTTTCCAAGGATAGAAAGAGGCAAGTTTATACCAGAATTCACTTCTCAACTTAAAATTGTAACAAGAAGGGGTACTCCCATTCTCCAATAAAGATACAACACATATACTCCAACAGTGGACTGTCACCTCTTGGATATTCTGCATGCCTTCTATTTTGTCTTCAGCATTAGCTTAAACAAATTCATGTAAGACTGAAATCTATAAGGAGACACACTAACTTAATTCCTTAATGCCCAAACTTCTACTTTCTTGAATATGTTAGAGAATACCAACTTTACCTTCATGAGGGAGTTGTGTATTGATTCTACTACATCCTCACATGACCTGTGAGCATAAGATGCAAAGGAATGGTATAGCGGATTTAACCTAGACATTTTTCTTGATATTCCAAATAAGAAAGACTGAATCAGAAGTGATAGATAACATACCCCCCAGACAAGATCTGAGCCAAGCAAAAATCTCCTAATTCCTTTGATAGCAAGCTCCAGTCACGACGTACCATGTCAAGACCTTTACGTTCAATAACCTGGCATCAACAGTTGTTATGCTAGTAATTTTCAAAAGGAAGGTAACTAAAAATAAAGCAGATTCCAAGGTAAAACCTCGTATGGTGTCCCATCCTTAAATTGCAGTTTGACAGCTGCATATTTCTTCTTCTTGAGAAGCAGCATTCTCTTGTATATTCCATCGAGATCAATTTCTAGACATCTATATTTTTTGTTAACCTACATGCATGTCATAAAAAACTTATGATTAAGGTGATCTATGCAGCAGCAAGTTAACAGTTAAGGCTATATCACTATTTTAATTTTTAAAAGAACTCCGTACACAGAGATTAACCTTCTGACTAAATGCCACATTGATTTTTGGATCGTTTTTGTATTTCTAGTCATCATTAGATTTTCCAGATAGTGAAAATCAAAATTAATGCATTTTGGCTATCCAAGATAATCTAGGTACAAATCAACTTTTACTACCTTCTGTTTTATGATTGAAGAAAAAAATCAAAGGTTTTTGCACTGGCACAGTTAACATTTTTCTACATATACTTGGTACTTAATCACCTCTTGGATAACTTTCCCTGCAATGGATTTTGCTTTTGCTATATCATCTAGTCCGCTATATATCATAATTGAATCTGTATCACCATAGATAACCTGACACAAAATAGAGGATGTAAACTAGTCAAGTGACATGTACCATGAAGGATCTTAGGCATAGCCTGGGAACCCCAACATATAGTACATACCTCTAAGTTCAAACTATTTTGTACCAGATCAACAGTACTCTGTAGAATCTCCCGTCCCTGCATGGTTAATTGTTAAACATTTATTCGCATTCATTTCATAATTATGGGAAGCAAAAATGTTACCTGTAGCGTAATAAGCTCTGCAAGAGGTTTTGCATAAAATCTTGAATTCGAGAAACCAAGGCATCCATACATACTGCGAAACCACCCATGCAGGTTTATATGCAACCAGAAAAAGAAGATAGCATTTTAATTTTCCAAAAAAAAGAAACAAAGGTAGCAATCAAGACTAACAACAATCATGATTATTGTGGATAATAAAATGAACTAACACAAACCTATTTGCGGTGAGCTTTAGTGCTTGCTGCTGAATGTCA
This sequence comes from Erythroxylum dillonii, assembly GCA_032467995.1. NCBI lineage: Eukaryota > Viridiplantae > Streptophyta > Magnoliopsida > Malpighiales > Erythroxylaceae > Erythroxylum > Erythroxylum dillonii. The sequence continues at coordinate 5,387,753 of JANKYE010000225.1, forward strand.
AGCTGCTGGAATTTAAGACCAGATGCAGTCTTCATCCATGACTTAACCATTCTCCTTCTCTCAACTAAATTTTTCAGCAACTATCAAATGCCACGTGAAATGAGTTATCTGGTCCAACTTTAACTTAAAAATGTGAACGAAAACAAGGTCTACATGATTCCATGTTTCAAATGTAAGCACATTTGATAACCAAGTATACAAGAAGTTTCAACTTGAGAAAATGGTGGGATCACAAGTTCCAAGTAACTATCTTCCATCAAGTTTCACTTAACAATTAGGAACAGAGAAATCATTCAGGAGACAATGCAAACAACTAACAACAGAAACCGTAACTAGTTCATTATTTTAATTACTGACCAAGTTTCGGTTAATGAAATTGAAATATATTCTGCCCATTTTCTGATGATATTCATCATTCCATCATATAATGTTCTCTCAACTTTAAAGTTCTGAACTTCTAGTCAAACTTGGAAGCTAAATACAACTGCAATCCGTTATATACGATGAATCATACAACTATACCTCAGGCAGAACTCCAGTTGTGTTACTAGAGGGTAACCTTGGAACTAAGCCATCTGGAGATCTTTCAACTGTTGTGAAGCAGATATTGTATTCCTGTACAATAAATCATCATGAAAATGAAGAAAAACAGCAATCACATAAGTAAATTGAACTAAGAGAGCCACTGGAGCAAGAGTCTTTATTAACCTGAATAATAGAAGGATAAAGGCTATTGAAGTCGAGAAGCAATACATATTTATCATATAGACCCTTTTTGGGTTCCAAAACCAATCCACCAGCATAAGCAGGACCTTTCTTTCCCTTTCCTTGAATATTCCGTTCATCCTCTAAATTAACATCATCAATGTCCAAGTCATTAACATTTTTATTTTCAGTGCCATTACTCATTCTTCTCTTTCCCATTTTTGCTTCCTTTGCATGGGAGGAAATCTTGTCTGGTACAATATATTTCTTTGCATGAAATGCATGCAATAGAAGGTACTCTACTCTTTGTGCCCTAGCGCCCTGAAAAAGTATGCAGCATATTTTATCAAGTCACACATTGTTAACTGTGCAAAAATATATTGGGCAAGATCAGTGCATAGAAGACAATTGGGCTATTAAAGAGAAGAAATTGGTAACGATTTACTTGGAGAGTTTTACTCCAGAGATTGCCACTGATATTAGTCAGCTGACGCGTGAGGGGAAGAATACTCAGATGAAACATAAGTTCCATAGACAGCCATGCATCTGTCTCACCATATTCAATCTGAAGACACAGTATGAACACATAAGAACGGTTAGGAGCAAGCATAGTAAAAATATCTAAGCATTTTCTATATTAGTTAAACCTGATATTCAGGAGATCTTGATTACCTTCTAAGGCTCAAGTAATGTCTCATTCTAAAACTCACAACCTAGCAAACTTCTCATTTATCAACCAAATAAAGTTGTTAATCAGTAACTCAATGCTTTAGGACGTGAAAAACATGATCTACAAGATTTTTATTACACAAGTAAATGCAGAATCAAGAAAAGCTATTGGTATGATATTTCTCAGTAATTTCCCGTATAAGAACTTTCATAATTGCACAAAACATTGAGCAGTCATTAACAAGACCTTGAATTAATTTCAGAGTAATGTCCCATTATGCCACATAATCCAAATGAATTGAAAAGAAGGAAAAACAAAGAGGTAGACAGGTAATGGGTTGGAACTTTAGTAAACCATTCATATCCCATTTTGAGCACAATCTACTGAAATTAGAACATGTAATCATTGTTGCCATTGGAACCTACTAGCTCAATAAGGGAATTTGATGCCTGGAACATCCTGGGTATATCATGTGGTGAAATCTCCTTCCGATCCTTGTTTAGTTGAGTCTTTGCGAGTTGTGTCAAAGAATAGCTAACCTGATAACCCAAAGACACAGACATGAAAAACTGCTTGTGGAACATTAGAAATTTTCTGATTAGATTGATGCTCATCTAAACATTTTACCTCTTTCAACAGATCACGGGAACACAAGTATGTGTCACAGAGGAGCCGTCCAGCAATGCAAGACATTATCCCTGGACTTGCTCCTGATCCAAAAACAGCATTCCCTTTTGTCAATTTAGGCATGACAGAACGTTTTAGACGACCTATTTTGGACCACATGCTGCTTGGCACTCGACATGCCTACAAAAGAGCAGCACTACAAATTTCAAGCCAATAGCATCATCAAAGGTAAGATTATGGAGGCATATGAGAGAATCCCAGTTTGAAGGAAATGAATAAGAAAAGGGAAAACAAGAAAAGATAAATTATGTCACCCCTTTCTAAAATGTCAGTCATAGCAACAATTGAGAATTGTAAATAAGAGGCTCATGGAAAACAAAAATAACATGTTTATCATATTCATGTCATTTAACAATCAAAAATGACAATCACAATTAGCAAATCGCATCAAATATGCATTTGGGATTCATATGCTCCCTCAAATTCCTTTGTCTTATAAAATTAAATAAGAGGAGGTATCAATCTTAGGAACCAATAGCTGAGTCCAAGCATCCTTTGGGATAGAAAGCATTTCAACTCACTTGGGCTCGGTGGAGGAGAACATCTAGGTCAAACCCAGATACATTATGCCCAACAAGAACATCGCTATCCAACTGGTGTAAGGTGATCATCAAGCGATTCAACAAAGCTCTCTCACTTCAACAAAATGATGACATTTAGTTCAACAACAGGAACCAAATAAGTCATACAAGAAAAAAACTCTCAGCCTCAGGAACATCATTTACCTGCTTTCAATGCCTAAAACATTTGATCCAGCGTTCATATTTCTGTCTGCCACCTCCTTAGGGAACCCCATAGGAAATATTCCTCCATCAAGTTTACGAATAACAGTAAAATGGCTCAGCATACCAGCTTTTTTCCATTCTGATGCCAACATGGGAGTGTCAATCTGAAGAAAATTCTTCCTATAAGTGATGTCTATCTTACCAAAGAGCAGTTTAGTCCAGCTAGCATATGACATACATGAAAATGCCACAAAAATAAACTTCAACCAGAATAATTCTGTAGCTAACATATTACTATTATAGTATAAATATGATAGGGTCATAATTTGATGTCCATTCAACATTCCAACTAGAAGATTAGCTTGATGCCTTGACCTTTTCCCTAACAAGTTCGCACATAGAACTAGGTTTATAAACTATAAACCAAAAAAAAAGGCATCCAAATCGAACAACTTAAACAGGAGACAAAATTGTCCACCAAGACCCAACGTCTGGCAAACCACAAAAAGCTACAACATTCTAATAAGGGAAAATTTTAAATTGAAGAATTGAAACTTGACATACGAAGGCCTTGAAACCAACCTTGACTTTGTTACAGCAGATAACAGATACAGCAACTATTTCATTCACATTCTGCTTTTCATTTACGATAGTTTTCAGGTTTATTGCAGTAACAACAACTGGAGGAATCTCTGCTGCGCCTATGGAGGAGGATGAAGTCCGTATGTCTCTGGAAGAATCAACAGTGATCTCAAATTTGCACCAGCTAACCTGCACCAAATTGTTACAGAAGAAAATAGAGTCATTTCAATAGTACTTGATTGGAATACTGAAAATGAAAGATTTTCATATCAACAGCCTCACCCTTTGAGAAGCTGGAATAGTTGAAAACTTTGAAATTGATAGCCATGAAGGCCCCTTAATCTTCCTTTTGACAAGAAAAAGCTCCAGAGCACTGCAGTCAATAGTATGCAGTCAAAGCACTGAACTTGCACACAAGAAGTATAGAAGGAACTCACCAGTAACAGCACTAAATATAACAAGTTTCAAGAGTCATAATTAGAAATTCTTTTTCTTTACATTCTTGCAAATCTAAGCAACCAAAGGTAAATGTAATTACCTTGAACCTAATATATTGTTCTAATCATTCAAAACTCATATTTCACATTCAAAGGATTAATAAGTTAGATTAGTCAGAAGACACAGTTGAGATAGTCCAACAAATAGTATCAAATGTTTGCATTAATTGTAACTAAGCTAGAAATTAAAAAAGAAGTCTCTGGAATTACCTGTCCTCTCAGTGCATGTATGAAATAGTTCAAAAATGCCAAATAAGGTATAGACAAATTTTATAAATGCAGTCTCTATGCCAGGGAATTAGTGAAAATATGCACTATTTCCCTACCTGCGATGAGTCCCAATTAGTGCACTGAAAGTTTCTCCTTTTAGATCAGCTGGCAGTGGAGGTTCCTGCAGTGATAAAACCTGAATTAGTTAACAAGAAAAATGATAGGTATTAGCAGTAGCAAAGCAGTAATGTAATTTCAAGACATCTCATGGAATTTCAGTGATATGTATCAATTTGAAATTTGAGGAATCAAAACTCGAAGTTGCGTACCACGGTACTGCAATGTTTGACAAAATTGGCATTGTACCTTGAATGGGTAGTTGATCTTAAGCACATAATTCTCTCCAATGGGTATGTCAGATCTCTCAAAAGCATATCTCCTCTGCAAGGTGCTCAGCACAATGAATAAGAAACAAAATGAATCATAAGATGACTTGAAAGAATACTAGAAAGGGAGAAAAGCTGCAAATGACTTGAAGGTTGAAGGCCTAAGGTTCGTTGAATCCACAAACCTTAACAGGGGCCATGGTAAAACTTGAAACATTGAGTGTCACCAGTTGGCTGGCTAGTTCATTCTTTAGTTCAAAAGCAATATCCTGCAGAAAGTATTAATTGAAGATTAGGGAGAAGAAAAACATCATATGTATAAACACAACTTTAAATATGTGTCAAGAAAGACACACTTGTAGTTTTTTTCGGAAAGTTGAGGGAGAAATGTGGGACTCTTCAGCATCTTTTTCGAGCCTGATCATCTTATCAGGATCAAATATTGAACCATTTGGTATTGCATATACGCATCTTTGCGTGTTCTTGACAACCACGCAGCAACTATGATATGCACTTCCTGCTTTGACCTGAATTTCGACCAGGTGACAGACAAGTTGAGTTTAGCATTTGTTTCGATGACATACACTACTCTGATAAAACCATGTATAATCAGGAAAATATTATTTGAGAGGCAACTAGGAGAAAGAGGTAATCATTCATGCGAGCAAAGAAAGTTGATCAAGTCAAAACAATCGGATTATTACCAACAATGCACCTATTCACTCAAGAACCGTCAGTTCTAGAAGACGTTCTACAGACTGCTTAAAAGGACATATGAGATGAATCAATTTATTATCTAACTTCCATATCTAATTAGCTCTGTTGCGTTACAATATGCATGTTCTGCACAAAAACCCTAAAATAGAGGTTTATCATTATGTCAAAACTCAATCAGTTACCTTCCCAAAGAGATAGATGGTTCCCATGTTAACTCCAAACGCTTCCTCATGAGCATCAAGGACGTAAAATGGCAGTGATCCATCAGACTCCAACTGAAAGTCCGACTGCTCTTCGCTAATGCACTCGACTTTAGCCTCCGCAGTAACACCAATACGGTCTCCACTCCCGCCACTCCTCACTGCTTGCCACCCAGCTGTCGCACTCAAAGCAGGATCTCTTTCCTCGACACTAATCTTTGCATTGAGTTTACATCCACCTTCCTCCTCCTTGGCCACCGGCTCCACTTTCACTTCAACGGCATTTTCCACTTCCTCCTCACTTAAACTTCCATCTGTTTCCAAATTTCGCAGTTCCTTTATTCCTTGCTCCTTTTTGACTTCTACAGTTAACCCCCTTTTTTCCACAACACTAGCTGAATAATCACTACTGTTCACATCAATCCTGTCTAATTCAGCCATAGCAACCACATTATCATTAACAGTAACATGAGGCTCACTCTTAATCGGCTTCAAATTCTTGCTAGCCACTTGAGCTCTTCTACGCCTCTCTCTATCAGTCTCATCAGGTGCAAACTCCGCAATCACATCATCAACAATACTTTCAGAGTCTAAATCTTTAGCCTTACTTGAATCCCTATTTTTAAACACCGTCGAAGTAAACATCGCCGAAATCCTCTGCTTCCCCATCATCGCCGCCGCCGCCGACAACGCGGGATTCACTTTCTTTTGCTGCGTCTCTTTCTCTTTACTCTCTATCTTCTTCCTCTTAGGCCTGCTACGTGGCTCGCCGCCGCCGTCGGACTCGTCCGAGGATGGAGGCATACCGGTCTGCGACCAGTCCTCCTCCTCGCCTTCATCCCCGTAGCCGAGCCCGTCGTCATCGACGATGAAACCTTGCGCCTCCTCTCGCCGGCGAGCCACCAGCTTATCGTATTCCTCCTCAGGGACCGTGTCGTAGATTGGATCCTCCACCTTGATGTCATATCCACCACCATTCTCAGATCTCCGGCCTCCCCGGCGTAGGGCCTTAAGTCTTTCGAGGGCTCCAGCCCTAGCTGTCGCTTCTATGCCCCTGCTCCGGCGGCGGCCAGCTACCATTGGCTGCTCGTCCGACATTTTCTCTCACGACAGTGGATCAAACCGAATTAGGACTTCTAATTGTGAAAATGGTGTTTTGGGGATTAGCCATGGAAATTGGAGGGAAATTTGATAGATTTTGGCGCCAACGGGATTTGGTTCTCGTCTCTCTCTCTCTCTCTTTTTTTCCTCCATTGCTTTATTTCCTAAAATTATAAATTTACATGAATCTTAGAACTATAAGAGGAAGTTTATAGATGTCGTCGTTTCTACTGTTTTTTTTTTTCTCAAGTTTTATTTAAATTGACTTTAATTATTAACTAATAATTTAAATTTATTATCTTAAATAAAAATTATCAAAAGATTCTATTCATTTAACGAATATTTTATAATAAATTGTTTGAATTATTAGTCGAATGAAAATTTACAAGATTTAAGATTTAAAAAAAAGTCAAGGATAATAATTTGATATTTTATAAATTTTATAAATTTAACTTTATTCAATCCGTCCTTTTAACGCGAGTGTTTAAAAATACAGCAATACATGAAAATGGTACTTTTCCTGAGCCTAGAAAGTAGAACCTCAACATTAGGTACACAAGAAGTATGCCGAAATTCACAACTCTACATACAACATTGAATTAATTACAAGCCAAAAGATATGAACAAAATTGTCCCCAACGACCACCACCATCGGGCACTTTTTCCGTTCAAATGACCAGTATTGGGGGGAGTGGCTGTAGGAACTTGTGAGCTTCTTCCGCCGGCAGCCGGTGGAGGGGGTGCCATAGGAGGAACGTCACATGTACCAAATATAGCATTTGCCTGTCAAGCAGCCACATATTTACCAAATGCATTAGTTAATCATTGCGCAGCTACTTGAGAATGTTCACCAAATCTCAATAACACGTAATTTAGAAAATTCCAATACCAATACGATAGCCTGTGATAATGATACGTGCTTATGCTTAACATACCCTGCAATATGCAATACTGTCACATCCACAGGCGAGGTGGCCATTCATGCTATCCACTGCTTCTGGCGCTCCTCCGCCTTCACTTCTCTGCAAAAGGAATTTGAGGGGGGGATAAAAAAGAGTTGATTTCAACCACATTCATATCCGCATTTGGTGCACCTAGTCAGTGAAAGTACCTGATAGAAATCAACAGCAATGAAGTTTGGCCATCGTTTGCCAGCTGCTTGGTAGCAAGTCTTGGTCATGCTTATTAACGAAGCTGAATTGTCCACACAAGCTTCGGTGGAATTGGGATTAGTAGAAAAGTGATTCTGAAGAAACAGAGATATTGTAGTGGTGCTCAGTGGAGATGATTCACCGCGATTTGTACATGAACCTGCTACCATCCCATCATCTCCATCTGCATCATTTGCAAAAGTTAATCTGCTCTATGTCCTCATTACTAAAACAAGTTGGTTGATTTTAGGGTTTCATAATTAAGACTCACATTTATTTTCTACCACATATCTCCAGTTATAAGCTATGCCCTCAGAAGCCTCTTTACTTGATTTGGAAGTAAACACCACCAGACGTTGATTCTTCTGGACCATATCATCCACTGTTGGCCAATCTTCACCACTCTTGGGCATGCTTGACACAGGAAACCAGTACTTGCTTAGACCAGCAGCATTGAAAACCTTTGTCAAACCTTGCGGAGATGTCACGTAATCCTCAATGAAAATGGTGACAACCTCTGAGGGGTTGGCAGCTAAAAAGGATTCGATCTCTTTCAGCACATTAATGGCTGGTTGCTGCATGTGATTAAAGTTGGCCAACTGTGAATGATGAATTCAGCAAAAAGGAAGCAACAATGATAGATTGAGATTACACTTACAAATGCTGTGTAGTTGTAACATTTTCCAGCAAATGAGTGACATAACCAAATATCATTCCTGAAGTCATACATATCAAGCATGAGCCCTCGAACCCCATTCTACAAGCAAATACAGTTTTAGTATAGTATGTCTTGGTAAATTTGATACATAAAACATGGATTTCGGTAAATTTCAGTGACAATGATGAATAAGTAGTGGAATTCACATCAAGCAACGTCCAATAATCGATCATAACACTCAACTTTGTTGAATTTTCCAATCTAACAGTTATGTGACTAAAATTCTAATCATGCTCCAATCGAATATCAGGCCGAAATTGAATTCCGACCAGCCGATTGCCAATCTAATTATAAGAATTTCCAGTGAAGCATAACTCAAGTGCAATGGTGAAGGTGAGATGGCGTTAGCTGAAATGCCTATTTAACCAACTGATAAAAATGACAGGACAGCTAAGCCAAGGCAAGATTTGCCTAACTCGTCTGTCTTCTGGAACTTTACTATGTGCTTTATCTACGCAAAGATCAGCATATGCTTTTGGTATGCCATCAAAAGCTTATTCTTTTTCTTTTCTCCTAAGTATATAAAGTTAACACTCACGTACTTTCATTGCTTTACCACTTTGAAAAGGTTTATACTAATTACTAATCCCCCCTCATGTACTCTGCTTTCCTAATACTCTGGCGAATCACATTCCTTCTGGAAAACTGAGAGGATAAGTGTTTCCGAAATTAATATTAATGTAATATTTAAAAACTTTAATTTTAACACTATGATATTCAAAATTACGAATTAACAAAAGAATTAAAAGAACAAGAAAAAAAAAAGTTTGGCTGCGAAAAGAAACCTTGTACACCTGGACAGATAAGTTACTGACAAGACAGCAAAAAGATGATTGCAATAAACGTGGCAACTATGTAAGCGGTCATTGAGAAACAAGAATCAACGTAAAGGTCTGACACGCAAAAGAAGTTCTCTTTGTTTTCCCAAGAAATGAAAAATGTCAAAGACGTCGCTGAATAGTAAAATTATCTGACCTTGAGCTGATTGCTGACAGAGTCTTCTTGGTTCATCGGAGATAGCAAAATCGAACCTGTCTCCGATTTAGCATTCATTAAAGCGTAGGAGTTGTGAGTTGTTAACCATGAGTATTTGTTGAATGCCAGACCTTTCACCTAACCCAGATCATCACAAATCATTGCTTTACTGTTGTCCACTTCATTGCTCCCCCAAAAAAAAAAAAGGAAAACCAGAAAAAAGTTCAGTTTACATTAAACGCAGCCCACCTTTGTCGTCGGGTTCAATGGCTGGACCCGGGTGCATCTGGGTCGCGTATTCCCATTCGCAGGGCAAGTTTCGCACCGTAGTCCGACATCGCAGTCGTTGTCGGAAGAACAAGTTTCCCCTAGCTGATTCGTTTGAGGAAAACAATGAACAATAGAAACGTAAGACCCAAGTACGAGGATTATAAAACAAAAAGAGAAGCACCTTGGAAACGCAGAATCAAAGGAAAAACCTTTAGACTGGAACATCTAAAAGCGAAGAAGCAGAGGAAAAGGAATAGAATTTGGAGATGGAGACTATTGGAAACATTGGAACCCTGCAAGCGAGAACAAAGAAGTGTTACAATGGGTTTATATACTTTTAGAGCGCCCCGTTTCTCAGGACAGAATTTAAGATTAAACCCAACTAAACAATGAAAAAAGAAAAAAAAAGATTTGAACTTGGATATGCGGTGAACATGGAGATTTCAGACATGCCTTCATTCTCGGATCACCGAGGAGCATGGAAGAAAGAAGTTGCATAAGGTTCTTATAGCATTAGAGCCTATTATCATTACAACACATATTTTACATAACGATGATTCATGCACATTTGGTCTTATATCTTTGTCATGTAGCAAATTTCGGTTTGGTATTGTTATCTATTTTTAAAAAAACTTGCCCATCCCGAGCGATGGTTGAAGTTTCTGGCATTAACTTTGTTACTTGTCAATGTTTTTCACTAGCGTGTGTTTGAATCATTCTATATTTGCACGACTTGTACAAACCCAAACCAATTTTATAAGTATTTATACTTTTCAATGATAAATTTGGAGCTAGAGAACTAAAAATAAATACAAACCTTGAAATAAATGCCGTTGAACCGTGATTCATTCACATGAATTCTCTTATCCTTTACGAGTTCATTGAGTTGAGGTAGAAAATCGACAAATCCTTTATAGAATGTTCAACTGATCGGAGAGATACATTAAAAACAAAGCGGCCCAATTTGTTTCAGGCATGGCCCTCACGTTATAAATACACCAAGGCATTCCACACAACTAGTTGGCTGGACATGCACTTCTGCTCAGTATCTTATCCCCCCCACACTTTGTGGCACAATCTGATATGTATATTTTTCGGACGGACCTGTCAGCCATGCCCTAAGCTCTCTCTGCCCACCAGAACTGCTAGTTAGCCACCATTTTTTCTGTATCAGACACTCCCAGAGCTACCTTAACCTTTCTCTCCAAGCTTGTCTACCCTTGCACAAGTTGTCTTAGTGCCATTATTACAAGTTGCTTAAAGCGCCGCGAAAGTTCCCTGGTTACATTTCTCATGCGAAGGAAAATAATCCTGACCTCTACGTCTTTCTAATATCCACAATTTACATAACTCAATTATGATAATTAGACACTTAGTATAAAGGTCATTCTTAGTTCACGAGGCTTATGAGATGCAACCAACAAAGGCTACATGAAGGTAGAGATGGCAAATCTCACCCAGCCCAACCTACCATGGCCTAGTATGAAGTTACATGTGAGGCCATATTAATTAGGCTTTGGATCAA
>JANKYE010000225.1:5413869-5426831 GCA_032467995.1 Erythroxylum dillonii
GAACCGGTGATTAATAAATATCTAAATTTTTATTTATACATTATATATATAAGATAATTTTTAAACATATTATTTAATTATTTATTTATCTAATGTAAACTTAAACATTTAAACTTTAAAATATACAATTTAAAAAAAATCGCCAAACACAACACAAAATAAGATAACAAAATTCACTAGTCTTATTTCATCAAAAAGATTAAAAAAAGATCACTAATCATAATATTCATTTAAGTTGAATTCATCAAAATCAAGACATTTTAAATAGACCAGCCGGTTCAACAGTTTTTACCGGTCCAATCGTAAAATAAACGGATTAATCACTCACAAAAAATACGAGCTAAATTGGACCGTTTCATGCTCCGATTCACTGATTTTTCGGTCCAATTTTAAAAACACTGGAATGAATAGATTTTTATAAAATAAAATAATGGAAACAAATGATCGATCATTCTGTCGATTATTAAATGATGCTATACTTAATTACTATAAAAGGATTGCATTAACATAATTTGTAATAAAAAAGTCTTATATTTAAGTGACAGAAGTATTTTACTTATAAAATATAAATAAAAAGTTGCATATATATAATTGATCTTTAAATTTTATTTTTATTATTGATTAAACTCAAAATTCATCTATATATAATAAAAATTAAATTCAATTTATATTTCAATTTTTGAAATACGAATTTAAGAATTCAAAGAATATTTGAAATTAATTTTTTTTTGCATTTATAAATTAGGTTAATTAAGAGATTCCGTACTTGCATTGACATTTTACAAGGACTCGTAATCAAAGTCCCCCGGTACTCATTCTAATGACCCACCAATACTTGTCCTTAAGCTTTCATTGCTTTGCAAGCTACAATGTGAATTCGCTTGCTGCCCTTGAAGTCCCTTTATACACACTTATGACCGGTATCATTCAAATCATGACCTAATAAGTTTATATTCGAAGTTATTGTTCATCATCAACTTCTACATAAGCTTGATTTTGACTAAATATGTCACACATATTTTGTGTTATTCAAGGAATTAATTTGATAATTGATAGAGCTATTTTCAATTGAGTTATAAAATTTAATTATGGTTCTAAATTCAAAAAAATAAAATTCAAACATTAAAACCAACTTTACTTATTAATTTAACAAAGGGCTAGGATAGGCCAAACCAGTTTTAGCAAATATATGGAGTTGAAGTTGGAGAAACTTCTAAACCCAAGTCGGCAAGGCCCATGATGTTATTAATGCTCAACCAAGAAGCAAAGAGCACTTGAACTGCCAAGTTACCGATCGAGTTCTGACTAGTACCTGTCAAGGTATCCATATGATATATTCCTAGATGCTCTACCAAACTTGTCAGACTCAACAAAGTCCCGTAACTAACTCTTGCTTGCAAATAATCAAAGCACAGAGTAATCATGAGTTAATATTTCACGACGGGGACATCGCTTTTCTCTCAAGTAAAACTACAACACCAAGAAAACATTCTTTTTTTAATTAAAAATCACCGCATACATAAATTATGTATTCTTTATCAAAGGCCAAAGCGACGAGATCTTAGCCCAGAAGGAATCTCGCTCTTTTCATACGAGCAAGAGGAGTGTTAAAATTTTTACTCATAACCCTAGTTCAAGGAGCATATTTAAGAGCTACACCTAAATCAATTAGGCGGCAAGCTGACTAAATACCAGCAAATTGGAGTAAATAAAGCTGCTTACGATAGAGCTTGAACCAATTTTGTATTCCAATGAGAATATACGAAAGATTCAGCTTGTATGTACACAATGTTTTAATATATTCAAGACGACTTGAACAACTTCTCCTGTGTCAACCTAAGAGTCAGTGGCCTAAAACTTGAAACTCTAGGTCTGCGTGCTACTCATTTAGTCATTTACAACATGAAAAATTAATCGAAAAAAACAATTCTCTCAATCATTATCAACATTCAATCAAGTCTCGAAATCCCTTGACGCGACCTGAAGAAAATCACCCAACTTGCTTGATTTCAGTTCCCGTCATCTGACGCAGACCCAACTTTCAGAATCTGACCATTTGCATTTCTCATCACTCGTCAACCGCCGGACTCTCTCCTCCGGCGCTACCGACCACTCGAATCTTGACTCCTCCACCGTACCCGAAGACGATTCAGACCCCGTCGGCGATGGTTGGTCCCAAAAGCAATCTGGGAAATCGAAATGGCCTCTAGGCGATGACGACAATGGTTGCTGATGACCCTTTAATGTGACAGAGGATTCGTTGCTTGTTGTAGTAGTAGAAACAAAAGGATGATCCAATAACATCTCAGCCGTCCATCTCTTTCTGGGATCCTTAAGAAAGCACTTGGACAAGAAATCCTTCCCTTGTTCGGACATGTCTTGTGGGATTGTTGGTAATTCGTCTCCGACTCCGATACGGATTAGCAACGCGGCCACGTTTGTCTCCGGCTTACAATTCCACGCCGGTTTTCCAGTGATCATCTCAACCACCGAACATCCAAGCGCCCAAATATCTCCCGGCGTCTCGTACTCGTTTTCGTTGACTGATTCTGGTGACATGTACAAAGGCGTTCCTCGAATTTCCGGCCTCCTCTGTTTTTCTTTACTTTGTTTCTCTCCTACCCTCTTCGCCAACCCAAAGTCTGCAATCTTCACTTCACCATCGTTGGACAGTAACAAATTGTGAAGCTTTATGTCACAGTGAACAAACCCCTTTGCGTGGATGTGAGACAGACCCTTTAGTATCGCTCTCGTGTACCGTTTAACATCTGATTCCGGCAAGCAACCACCGGTGACTCGATTGGCTAAACTACCACCTGGTGCGTACTCTAACAGCAAGTTATAAAACCCCTCCCCATTTTCCACGCTGCAACTACCGCCGAAACTCTTGATGATTTGAGGACAAGAACCAAGTTCATTCAAAACCACCTTCTCGTTCAAGACTAAAGCAGAGTCCCAAGCACTGCACGACTTCACAGCCATACATCGATCAGAGCCTCTTTTAGGCATCGCAAGACTGACAGTCGACGTACTACCGCAACCAATCGTCTCTCCACGAACCCACTCCATAGGAGCGATGAAAAGGCAAGCAGTACCTCAGCAGTTTTTGTGCAGGTTGAGTGCTGTTTTCTTGAAGAATACGCTGAGAATTGAGTAAACAGAGGACACAACGAACTGGTGGGGAGAGAGGGGGGGTGGCGTTTATATATGGCGTGTGGAGGGCTTAGTAAACTTGCGTATGAAATTTAATAAACACAAAAAGAGGGCTTGAAATTTCAATGGTTGGTGTAATTAATGCACGTGATAAGCAAGGATATTGTTTTTTTATATAAATATTTTCTGCATTTTCAATTTGGTAGGAAATTGCGTGGTGAGTATTCTCAACTTGACGCGGCTAGAGATCGTTTCTGATACTTTTCTCTCGGAACAGGAGTGTGGACCCAATCACTACGCTTCCATTATTAGCACTGAAATGTAACAACTTCATCAACGTTAAACACGCTTAATCCATCAAAAATATTGCAATTTCTTAACTCGCGGAGGATAATTTTTTCCAACTATTCTGGATATGTTTTTTGGTTAAGAGATATTTTTTTCTAGTTGCTAAAGGACTCCTAAGTTTAATATTGGTACGTGTCGAGCATTTTCTCTAAACAATTCATAATTAACGGAGGTTCATACTCACACTTCAAAAACGTGCAATTGCGTGAAGCCAAGCGAAAACACAAGTCGTTTTTCTCTCCGTCCAAGAAGCAGGTAGAGTGGTGGACATATATTATTATGTGAATTAAACTCCTAATTGCCGGAGCGACACTTAACCGTATCGTGATTGTCTCATATAAGATCGCGCCAATGGGGTTAGCTTTCTGCGGACGTGAAACCTCCTAAAGGCGTGTCTTAAATAATAATTATACTGACCTTGGAACAGGTTTGTGTGTGAGAAGAAATAGGTTTGCTAGAAATTGTACTTACTGACACACCGCTCATGTCGCTGCTTCATGGTATTTTCACAGCTGTTTACGTGTTACTAGCCTGCATGTTGTACATAATCCGTATCTGATATATTTAATATTAACACGAAACTCCTTTTTTCTGGGATCTAGAGAAAGATTCCAAATAATGTACGACCGTAATGTTACTCTACTGCCCCGTTTTCCCGGATTAAAAAAATATTAAAATAAGTTAAATCGGATATAGAGTAGTTGTTATAATCGATATTAATTTAAAATGTTGCTAAAACGCGAAAAGACCTATATAAATTAGAAGTTATCTAACAAATCCACATAGTGGATATATTTTCTGGATCAGGATCTCCAATTATTTGTTTCCTAATAAAGAATAGATCTGCCCATACATACATACATACATCGACGGATACTGTTGGGATATTTCTTCAATTAAAAAGTAATAAAATAAGCATCCTATCTTGTACAACTATGAAGCATAACAATATTATAAATAAGCAGTTGATGCAAGCATTGACGAAGAAAAGGTGGGCAATCAATTGGGAACCACTTCGGCAGCAACATAGCAACAGGAGGTATAAAAAAAAAAGTATTTTGTTTAATAAATTTAATTCAACTAATATTAATAAACTAGAGATGACAATATGACATACTTAAATATATTTAATTTTTTTAATTCAATATTTGTATTTTTAAAATTTTAACAATTCAGTTAAAAAAAAGTTATGACATGGTTATTAAATATCACCGAGTTTCTAGAATAAGAAAGGACGGACCAAGTTGTGACGCGGGAGCTGCGGTCATCGATCTGTAGATTCCGAATGCAAATTGCAATTGTATTTATATGTAAGAGTGTTCCCAATTGCGAGGGAAACCACGTTTGATTGGGCAGCCAACCTTAACCATCACATGTTGGCACGTTCTACTCAACTTCTGTTACGAATTTTTACTCCTCGCCTCTCTCCTGTTCCATCATCTTTGTCACGCGGCCCCTCGATCTTTCTGCTCCTCGGACCCCACCAAATTGGAACAGCTCTTTTCACTGTGTCGCATAAATAAATATCCTTCTCATCAACTTGGTGGCTTTATCTTCAAAAAAAAAAAAAAAAAAACTTGGTGGCTTGGTGCGTCGTCTTCAAATTCATTTTGATACACATTTTAAAAGTTACTTTAAATTATTGGTGTTCGTTAACTTAAGAAACATATGCTTTTTTTTTGGTTGGGACAAATCCATTTCAACATTTAATTCACTCTTTAAATTTCATTAATTATTAAGATAAGAACTTCTATTAATATTTTCAACAATAAATAATAAATAATGTCTAACTTAAACACATGAGTCTAATTTGAATTTTATAAAATTTAGAAACATTTTTGTTGAAAATATAATATAAAATAAGAAATAAATATATTAAAATTTTAAATACTTTTGTCAGAATGCAATTGATTAGGAGAAGAATTTTTTTCCCCAGGAAATTAGAAGTTATTGGTATTTTGACGCCGTATAGTCCTTTTGCTTTTCTCTGGACCTCAGGAAAATATGCGGCGGAGGAAGTTTCGGCTTTTGGGAGTTAGCTAAAAGCCAAGTACCGAAACTTGACCTCTCACGTGCTCCTAACTATAACTTTAGGTTCAAGATTAGCTGCTGATGAAAACCAGCCCAAGTTGTACCTGCAAGTCTAGCTAACTAAGATAGCTCAAGTACATGAACACAATGTATACGTATATGCATATGGATCATCCATTTGCCCAAATACTAGCGTAATTGTCAAGAGATTGATCAGCATTTCACATGAGGCATGCAACCAAGGTTAACATTCCATGAAGTAATTGATGGGTATAAAAGAAAATGTATTTGTGACCTGATACTTTGCATTCGCATATTATTAAAGTATTTGTTATACTTTTAAATTCAATTTTCCGCTTAAAGCGATAGGTAGTATTGTAATTTTATACATCATTCAATCTCCTCCACCCTAAGTTTAGTTTTAGCATATGAAAGTCGTAGCAATAAATTGAAGATG
Organism: Erythroxylum dillonii; assembly: GCA_032467995.1. Taxonomy (NCBI): domain Eukaryota; kingdom Viridiplantae; phylum Streptophyta; class Magnoliopsida; order Malpighiales; family Erythroxylaceae; genus Erythroxylum; species Erythroxylum dillonii. The sequence continues at coordinate 5,419,859 of JANKYE010000225.1, forward strand.
CTATTACAGCCCCCGTAGATTGAACCAAATACAACATGGTCCTTTGGTTTGAACTTTGACGTGTGAGTTTAACTTATTCTTTGGTGAGCGTTTGTTGAATCTAATGGTCTTCATAGCATCAAAGATCACGTGCTTTTTAAAATTAGCCATTCCGACCCATTTGCGTTTAATTTACTCGACTTGAGAAGTTCATATGACAAGGAGTTAGTTATGTAGTACTTATAGTCGGTTTAAGGTAACTTACAAGCTACTTTAGTTTATGCACTTGCAATTCCCTAATATGTTAACTATGTTTTAATTTGTTATAAAGTTAAATGAAAATTTAAATCCTGATAATAAACTAATAAAATTTAATCTATAGCAAATTATATCTCCAGTATAAATTTAAACAAGTTTAGAAGGTTCAATCTAAAATTGCAAACGTGTCAAAAACCCACGAGGGTTGTGGTGGATTTGTATGAGCTGTTCCATCTTTAACGTTAGGGTTGAACAAATATCGTATCCATGTGACGTCTTTGAAAAAAACAAGTGTTAAGAGTTGAACACAATTGCCTCACTCATATGATGTGTAAAAAGAAGTAGGGAAAAAAGAGCTGAATCGCCGCCGAAACGTCAATTACCCTTGGGAAGGAGAGTGCAGCGTTAGTGTGTTACGCTTCTGTCGGTTCACGGAATACCCCACGTGAGCTGGAGAGATACATAGAACCCAATGCGATGGCGATGGCAATGGCGATAGCCGATAGCCGATGGTGCCAGGTGACCCCCACCTTGTCTAGTCACATTTTATTTGTTGAACGGGGAAGCAAGGGTCCAAGTAGTGTATGATTCCAAAACTAAAGAAAGGATTCACCGAACTATCCCACCATTCCCACGATTTGCATCGATACGTGGCTTTACGCTACAGTGGTCAATTTCTGGTTCTTTGGTGGGCTTTCCTTCCGTGCCTGATTTATTACGTAATATGCACTGATGACGTTAGCATGACCCCACTACCCCGCTGTAGCTCAAATTTGACTCTTTTATTTGTGAGCTTAAATCTTCTGTTTAATATTATTTTATCTTCTTCTGTCTTATGAAATCTCAATTATTTATTTTGGAAGACCCATACGGCTCTATACAAGTTCTACATAAATAAATAGTTGAGATCTATTGAACATAATAAAATACCGTAATATTAAACAGAATATCTAAAATCCAATTTGCTTCTCCTCATATTCTCCTACTGCTATGCTCCTCCTGTCAACTAAAGGTTACTTCAACTTCTTCCACGTTTGTTTTTGGCAGCATTAAGGAATACCAAGTCGGTGTACTGATGAATGCTAAATTTCATAAGATATTAGTGAAATTTAGTCATTTTATTTTGTGTCGCGGCTGGTGAGATTCGATGTTTCTGAAGTCGAACGTTGAAGAAGAAGGAAGATTTTTGGTTGACAACCGGGGAAGATTGATTTCGTGGACCAACCGACGCATGCATATCCTAATGAAAGTGGATATCATATGGGTCTACTAGAACTGGATTTGATCTACCAATCACGTTGGAGAGCATTTTATTTTGGTGGGATTAATTTGACCAATTTACGCCCTCCTTTTTTGCCATGGATTCAACGTAGAAGAGTAAGAAGAAAGACCAGCCATCGGCCAAGCAAAAAGAAAACCAGATTCAGTTCACATTTGTCACGTTTATTTTATTGTATGGATACAGAGTGAAGGATGTACACATTCGTTTAATGGTTCAAATGCCTTGACGTTATTAACGACCTTTCCCCGAAGTAGACTGCTTGCCTTTTGGATAATCATTGTAGGTGTCCCTTTACCTAATCGCAAAACTAAATTGACCCTTTTCGTTTCTATCTACAGACAGTAGGTTCTGGTCTTCTATTCCATATTCTTCTTCCTTTTTTTTTTTTTTTTTTAACGTTCATACAACGTGGGTATGAAAAAGGGGTTACCGTCATGAATTGAACCATTTAATTTAATTTTTAATTATTAAATAATTTATATACAATATTTATTATATAATTATTACTTAAACACAATAATTTAATTAAGTACACGTTCAAATAATAATAATTATAAGTTTTAGACGGTATTTTCATTAAATAGCTTGTTTGATTAATTAGAGGACTTGAAATTTATAAGTTATACTAAATGAAATGAATGTTTTGGCAGACCTAATTTTCTAACATTAACATGGGGTTGACATCCTTTTATACATAGGAAATATGGATAGACTCGAAAAAAGAAGAGCATGTGTGAAAAGAGTGCTTTGACCTTGACGATAAATACACTTTCTTGTTTCAGACACCCGCGTAGTGTTTCCTACTTTCCTCCACTCTGTTGTCTCTTCCACACCTTGGAAGGGTTTAGATTGCGTAATAAACAAAATATTACAATTTAATTTACTATGTTGAAGAGTCTAAAGCTGAAGCTACGCGGATCCCTGTTTGTTCAGTCAAATCAGAAATGGATAAGAATACTAACAGTTAATTTAATAACAACTAGATTAAATGTAATTAGAACTCTTATTATATACTCTTTACTTTGAACAAATCCTCCTGCGAGGGATCTGAATGTGGACTTCTACTTTTCTTAATCCTACGTCAGGTCATGAAAAGGTAGATTAATTAACTGGGGGAAATTGGACTGGGTCCAACTTATTGTACGCCAATTGTCAATATTCAACCTATTTGCATGTTGGTTTTGTACACCTATGTAGAGCCCAGTTAGTTCATTCCACACAAAACCCCATCCATCGTCTATTTTAGGAGACAGTGTGCGTACGGTCAGGACAAATTGGATGAAATCCAGCCCAACTAGCCTGAACTCAATTGGCAAAATCTCAATGACGTTGGGACCAGATTGTGACTGATCGCAGGACTGACCATGCCGACACATTTCCCACGAGGATTACCTTAATCCAATAATGAAGCCGGTATATGCATTTCATTCAGTTGGATTTGATTAAACTGGCTTGCTTTTCTACTTCAATCCCATGTCTATATAGATTTGATCCGTAATCAGCATGTTTGGGTCACCGTAACCAAAACACGTGCCTTGAAAAGACTAGGCCCGCTCCCAGACAAGCTGGTCCTGAGATAGCAATAACTACAGTCGCATTTAGTCATTGACCGCGAGCCTTCACCAACTAAATCATACCATTTTACCTTCCTAGTTCAGGAGAATCAGCTTTTTTTTTTTTTTTTTGATTTTTAATTGGCAAATCATGCGCTGATTGATGGCAGAATGAAGCACTTAAGTTTTTCGATTTTCAACTAAAATTTTGATCCTTTTCTTTAAACCGTCACTTACCAACAGTACTTAGCTTCCGGCATTTAATAGCCATCTCCATGACCGTTTTGGGAGTATTACCCAACCCAAGTTTGATGGAAGGTAGTTTTAATGAAGAAAACACACATTTTCCAGCCAAACTTAGTTTAAGATTTCCCACTCTTATTATGGACAAACATCACGTCTGAATTCTGTTCCCATCAACAACACAAAACCTGCGTCACAAATTCCAAATACTCCTTGAAAGATGAAGGAAAAAAAAGGATAATGAAATTCTCCTCTCCCTTGCAATCAACCAAATTAAAGGCCATAAAACGGAACAATTTAAGGATGTAATAAACATTAAAGTAAACAGTTTCCATTACTTCTCGAGTGGAGATAATAAGTAACATTAAAATAATGCCATAACCGCTCGAAATCACACACAAATTAATCTACACGTACATCTTATCACCACAACCTAGCTTTTAACGAAAACCAGACATGGAGCGAACACCAAAACATGCAACTCATCTCCTGCAACGAGTAATCCTAGAACACCCTCTACTGTAGGGGTTTACAGGAGTCCTAGCTTTGAAGCAATTGTGAGTGTAGTAAGACCTCCCAGAGCGCGGGGGGCAAGGAATTCTGTTAGCCGACAGAGCACCGTACGAGATGTAGTAATGAAATCTACGCCAGAACAAAGACCTGCGATCTATCTTACCTTCGTCGCTAACTAAGCCAACCAACCCATCATCCTCGTCGTCCTCGTCCTCATCCAAACCCCCGTAAATTGCCAGAGAAAGCGGCCACTCCGCAGCGTCGGTGATTAACTTCAAGCTCTTGTCATCGGCATGGGCTTCAGTGGATGTAGAAGAAAGAGTAAGAAACAGGACAGAAAAGAAGAAACAGAGAGTGAGCCTCTTGAGTGTGGAAGCAGCCATAAGGAGGGTTGTTCGGAGAAATGGAGTTTAATGCTTTGGTCTAAAGTATGGGTGCATTTGAGGGGTGGTTAAAAGGGCAATAGAAGAGGAGGGACATGAGGTCACATGCTATAGCTGGAAGTACTAGCACTGTGCAAGAGGCTGAGAGGGTGAGAATTGATTGGGTTACAGCTGTGCTTCATCAATGCTGCATCAGTAGGGAGGAGTTCTTCCCTGTGTTAGGCATCACAGTTGCATTTCAGCTTATAGTCCCATGATAAGCTTTTAAATGTGGGCTGATGAATCAAGCTGTGATCCGATGATAGTGATAAGTGAAGGTGTGAGATTGGAATGGTTGTTTGGTGGGGCATTTGTTTGCTGCTATGTGCCAGGGGTGGACGCGTAGGCCCCACTCTGTATCGACCATTTACTTTTTTACGCTCTTTGGGGGAAGGCGCCGTTTCTTGTTTAAAATAAAGAAAGAAACTTTACGAGATTGTTGATAAGATATGCATACAGACCAATGCAGGTACAGTTCTCGCCGGAAGTTGGTTTCCAATTATTGCAGACAAGTTAGTTGAGAAAAATATTATATGAGCTAAACAGGGTTTTGGGTGGGACATAAAACTAATCAGAAAGACAGAGATGATTTAGGATGTAATGCGCAGAAACGCATTAATCTAATATAAGAATACAGAAAAGGCAAGTTTAATTTAAACTTGGTTAAAATGGTGGGCCTATTAGATCGATGGTGTCTAACTATCCATCAAATGCTCCTGACCAAAACTTGTACGCGTTGTCCACAATTGGCTGGACTCGAGCTTGAAGAACGCCCATTCCTTACACGCATAATACATGCATGATTGGAACTATATTAAGTCGGCCAATAATTCATCATATAAACGGTAGCTATAGTCGAAAAGTTAAAAGCCTTGGAAATATGTGGCGTTTCCAAATTAATTTGTGAAAGGAGAATAAGAGCCATTGTAATAGCTTCCTTCTACATCATTTTGGGTTTGAGCATGCGGATTGAGTCTTTTAAATTAATGCCTATTTCTATTCCTTCTGTAGACCCGATTAATGCTGGGCCATGATCGAACTTGGTGGAATTGGAGCTTTGAGCTTACCACATGAAGTGCTAGAGGAAATTGGGCCATATTATACTTGTGGAAAATCAAAAACAGAACTTCAAGGACTTCAACAAAAACAAAACTTTAAGTCTACTCTAATCACAAGCTCGAAGGTGATTCTAGTCTGCACTCTTCAGCAGCAACTTCTGAGCTAAAATGTTTTGCCTTCAGGAATGAAAGCTTTGCAGAAGGACAACATTTGCATTCTATAATTTGGAAGTACTCTCTGTAAAAGTCACTCTAATAATAATAATGTATGTATCACCGGTGTTTGTGAGAGTTGGATACCAGTGTTTATAAGGCTTTGATGTATAGAAACTATGAGGTTTTCATAAATGGAAATTTGCACTTTCAAATTTGTTTATTCCCACTTTTAGAAAATTTTCAACATAACTCTCTACACACACATTCATAACCACTTGAAATCAACAACAAAAACAAGGAATAAAATGTTCACTTTGAAGATGATGAGAAGAAGACAATATTTTTCATCGATGTTTTCACTGTTACATTGCTTGTGTAGTGTTCCGGAGCTTTTCAAGTTAGCTCAGACACTCATTTCTTGCCTCATTACATCAATGGTTCACAATGAAAGGTGAAAAACAACTAATGAGTAAAATTTTGACAAGTATCATACTCTCATTAGTTCAGCAAGAACAAAAGTAAAGTTGTTGATTAATACATTAACAAAACCTGACACAAGGATTTCCTAATGATTTAAAGTGGCAAAAAGTAAAACAAGGAAGTTTGAGGCTGCTGGAACAAAGGTGATACTCGGTTTTAACTAGTTTCATTCCCTTTAATGACAAGTGTTACTTTGACTTTATAATCTTCTACTTCATTGACCCGCATGACTTCTCTTCAATTGCTTCAAGTGTTTGCTTCAGGATTTGTTTCAAACAAAACTTCAAAAATTACTTTGGATATTGATATCTATGCTTCAGTTTTTTCCAGCCGATCTAATCTACACTTGCTGCACATCTTCTGAATCTTCATTCTTTAATCTTCCATTACATGTAACTTCATTCTTCTCACTTGTCTTGCATTGATCTTCATTCCTACACTAATTATCAACCAATCGAATTTTGGTTTTTGGATCCAAGCATTTTTGAATTGCTCTCAAAATCATCATTTCTAGCTTTTTCTTGAACACTGAAATCTTGTTCCTCATTCTGCTTCTCTTCTTCACTCTCACTGACTGTGTAAACTCCTTTGGAACTTCAGCATGGTAGGCTGCATGAAGCAACACAAGTCAACATCTCCTTCTTTGTTTTGCGCAGCCTGCATCCCTATCAACTTCCTTAAGGATTCAAATCTCCATCTTGGTAATGCTTTAGTGAACAAATCAGCAAGTTGGAAATTCGATCTGCAGAATGCCATTTTGATTTCCCTTTCTTCAATCAATTCTCTAACATAATGGTACTTCACCTTCATGTGCTTGGTTCTCACATGATCAGATGGATTTTTAGCCATTGAAATGGCAGCACTTGAATCACAATAGATTGTTACACAATTCTCCTTCAACTCATCCATATCCTTCAAAATTTTCTTCAACTATTGAGCTTGTTTGGCAGCCATATTCACTGCCACATATTCAGCTTCAACTGATGATTGTGCTACGCTTCTTTGCTTCTTTGAACACCAAGCAAAAAC
>JANKYE010000225.1:5478466-5489451 GCA_032467995.1 Erythroxylum dillonii
ATTGAATTGGGAATTGGGAGTTTGATGCATTGGTTTTAGTATTTGGATGATTATGAAGTCGTTTTCCACTTGAAGGGATGAATTTGGGATGATTATGATTGTATATGATGTTAGGATGGAGTTTGGAAGCTTTGGAGGGGCTTTGGAAGGAGTTTGGAACCCTTTCCCCAGTGCATGTCCGTTTAACGGACCTTCTCGGGTGAAAATGAGCAGTTTGGCCAGTCCATGTCCGTTAAACGGACATGCTCGGGTCAGCTACCGTATTTTACAATTTTGACCAGTTTAGAAGCCGAATCTCGCTTCGAAGCTTCTAATACGACTTGTAGATCTCAAGGTTATCTTTCCAATGGCATAAGAACGAAAGCATTTGTACATTTATATAAAAAGTTATGGCAATCGCGCCAAAGTATGTTCAAATCGATTTAGGGTTTAAACATGTTTTATTCGTTTGATCATAACTCCCTCATCCAACCTCCAATTGAGGTGATTCTTGAAGCAATGGTTTCCTAAGACATGTAGGTATCTCTCCATAAAAAGTTGTAGCAATTAGAGTTGATTTGAAAAAGTTTGTATTAGGGCAAGTAAGGGGTCGGTTAAGAGAGCACAATTAGGGTTTGAGCAGACTTAAGGTTTTTGAGCATATCTTGACCTATAGAGCTCCTATTGAAATGATTTTTTCTTTAAAGTGAACAAGATACATAGAGATATAGTTTCTATGAAGAGGACAAGTTAAAATTTTGATTTTTAAGATTTCCAAATTTGGTTCGCAAATGGGAGAAATGAGGTTGATCATAGTGACAGTTTTGTTTGGGCATACCATGGAACTATTGTAAGTGAATTTTTGGATCGTTATGAGCATGAAGATGAATTGATGATGTCCATATGGATTCAAAGATGAAAAAAAATTAACCCTTCATGGTTATAGGCTTGCATGCTCAAGTTTCACGATTTTAAGCAAGAGAATTGGGTTCCGGTAACGGGATCCAACACATATTGCTTCACGATGCCCAAATAGAAAGGTTATGCTTTTGAGAGATGATTGGGGAATTGAGTCCCAAGAGAGTGATGGAGAAGAAATGCCTGAGCTTAAGGATTACAGCGATGTGGAGGTAGAGGAACCTATCCAAGCCGAAGAAATTGTGGTTAGGCGTGCTCTTAATGTGCAGGAGAAGGTAGAAGTAGATGACCAGAAGGAAAACATCTTCCATACACATTGCTTAATCAATGGTAAGATGTGTAGTATGATAATTGATGGAGGGAGCTGTACAAATGTAGCTAGTACAATTTTGGTGGAGAAGTTGGGGTTGCCTATTATTAAACATCGTAGCCTATACAAGCTATAATAGCTCAATGAATGTGGAGAAGTAAGGGTACACAAGCAAGTGAATGTTGTATTCTCCATTGCGAGGTATTCTGATGAGGTTTTGTGCGATGTAGTACCAATACAGGCGGGTCACATATTATTAGGGAGGCCTTGGCAATATGATAGGCGTGTGATCCATGATGGCTACAAGAATAGGTACTCGTTAAAGATGAGAGATCAAACCTTCGTTTTGGTGCCTCTAAAACCAAAGGAGGTTCATGAGGATCAAATAAGGCTTACAAAAGCTATGGAAGAACGCCATTTAAGAGAGAGATTGCATTATTGAGAAAAACATAGAGGGAAGTGCAATAGAAAAAAGAGAATTGAGTGAAAAGAAGAGTGAAAGAAAAAAGAGTACTTTCTTTGCAAAATCAAGAGATTTTAAACAAGTGTTGTACACATTTAAGCCTTTAATTTTGCTTAACTACAGAGAAATGATTTATAATGAGGTTGACCTTGACTCTTCTGTACCTAGTGTTATTAAATCTGTTTTGTAGGAATACTCAGATTTTTTGTCCAAGTACCCCTCGAAGAAATTCAAACATGGCCTTATTCTTTGTCACATCATCTCTATCATCAGATGTCTAGTTGATTTCTTTTCCAATGATAACTAACTGTGAATTTAGACATTTTCTGTTATTAACTCCCTTACATGTTTATTCTAATATGTGAGACTGATTTTTTTTAACTCAAGTTTGCTTTGGTGACATTGGCTGCTGTTGAAAGTTCATTGAAGTGTGTTTAGAGTTTTGGTTTTGAGTCCTTTGAAATATCATTTGTAACAACTTGTAACATTTAGGTCTTATGTGCCCAATAACCCTAAAAAAATGACATAAAGGTATAAACCTCCAATTCTTTCTTAAGATTTCTTCTTGGACAGATCTGATTGTGCTACTATTCTCATCATTAAACTTAGAACTTTCATCTTTATAGTCAATGCCTTAGAGATCTCCTTTAATCATACCAATTTCTAGCAATTGTTCTAATTTTTCTGTACCTCCATTTAGCATTCTTATTCCTTTTTCCGTATTGACCAATTTCAATTTTGTTTCACCAAGTTTATCTAATGTAGACAACAACTTCTTCTCTAGATCTTGAATGATGTTCTTTATGGAGAGGTTTCCTTCTTTAGCTTTTCATTTTTCTTGCATGTTTACAGTCATTTTGCATACATTAATTCATAGGGTTCATAAATATCCTCCTTTTTGTCATCTGAATCATTGTCACCACTGTAATAATATGATGTTAGACTTTGAGTTGATTCATCTGCGTTTTTTTAGAAATTTTCTGATTTATCCATGTTTTCATCATTAGTTTCTTCCTTCTTGGTTGTTGTTAAGCAAGCAACTGGACTTTTGTTGTATAAAGCAACTAACGCAATAGTACTCACAAATTCTTCTTGACTAGCATACTCACTTCTAGATTCATTCTCACTACAAGTGGTTGTATAGGACTTCCTTTTTCTCTTCTTTAAAGTGTTAGCGCATTCCACTTGCAAATGTTCAAAGCCTTGACATTTATGACATTGAATTTTCTTCACTTTTTTTTACCTTTTTTAATTTTAGCTTATTGTTTGAAATTACTGTTTGATGAGCTCACACTGTTTTGCCTAAAATTGAATCTATCCTTCTTCACTTTCTTTAACCACTTGCTGAAATTTCTTGTCAATAACTCCATATCCTCATTCTCATCGAATTCATCTTCGAATTCATTCATGGCTTTACCATTCTCGACTTGCAATGTCAATCCTTTGTTCCTTTCCTGTTTACCCTTTATCAAATTCATCTCAAAATTGGTAAAAATTTCAATTACCTTATCCAATGACAATTCATCATGAGCTTCCTCAATTGCTATAATTTTTGGTATGAACCTTGGAGGCAACGATCTTAATGTCTTCTTAACCAATTTCATATTAGAGTACCTCTTCCCGAGTTTATGTGCTTAGTTTGCTATGTCACGCAGTCTCTCATATAAGTCTCCAATAGTTTAACTCTCATCCATCTTCAACTCTTCAAATCTCACAACCAACATCTAAAATTTTGAGGTTATCACATATTTCGATCCCTCGTATATAGTTTGCAAAGTATCCTATGCTTCTTTCGTCGATCCACAGGCTGATATCATAGCAAAGCGACCTTCATCAACTGTACTAAAGATGGCATGTAGGGCTTGAGAATTTCAAAGCGCTCTCTATTCTTCAGCCCTTGTCCACTCAAATGCATCTTTAAGCACTACTTCTCCCTTTTCATTAGTCATCACTGGATGTGTCCAACTATTTAAAACTGAGTTCTACGCTTTTGTTCTTTGTGCCTGAATGAATACTCTCATCTGTGATTTCCACGTAGGATAATTTAAATTATCTAACAACGGTGGTCTGATAATTGATACCCCTTCTCTTATAGTTATAATTGCGAAACACGTATTTGCACCAACTTGACGTACCAAGTTGTGATTCTATGACCCGCTCTGATACCAATTGAAAACACCCGAAGGATGTAGTTTTGCACAAATTTTGGTTCGGTTACAATTGTTTCTAGCACAAGCAGCAACAGAAAAATTAAACATAAAATAAACAAATCAACAACTGAAATTTGTTAACGCAATTCGACACACCTTGCCTACGTCTGCGAGGCCGTCACCCAACTTAATCACTTTCACCAGCGAACGACAATAGTTTTACTCAATTACAAAGTTGACTCACCCAACTCTTGACACTATCCTTCGTCCTCACAACCCGTGAAAGTAATTCACACCTAATAACACAACCGCCTCGTGCTAACTTCAACAAAGAATTTTCTTAACAACGTTTAACAATAAAATAAAAATTGAACAACTCAAGTGATTGAAACAATAAAGACATAAATAAAGAAAAACACTTGAGATAAAAACACTTCCTTAAATATGTAACTTCATCAACTGAAAGTGTGGGAAGTGGTAGAACAATATCTGTCGTGAACTATTAAGAAGAATCACAATTAGTCCATGCACACATCATCAAAATAACATCAATCAAACAAACGTTTCATCACCTAAACGTCACCAAAAATACAGTTGCAACACCACGCCTATACTGGATGTTTTTCACTTAAAACAATATCTGGACGGCCTCAAATTATCAATCAAACTAGCAGCCCCAAATCAACAAAAATGCAGCCACGAAAACTCAACAAAACAGCAAACGTTTCATCACTGAAATGTCATAAACACAAGAGTTGTAACACCTCCAAGACATCTGGAACATATTTCACCAAAAAACACCACATTCGCTAGCCTACAAAGTCACACAACCCTTGGAGAAAAACGCCCAACAAATCTGGACAAAATCACACAAAAATTAGCTCACAAAAACAGTTTATGATGCACGAAAGTCCAGCTGCCATGTCACCACATTGTAGTCATTTTTTCCACACAAGTCAGCCTTGAAAATTCACACTATTAGGTAGATAAAATCAGTTGTCCACTATGGATAAAATCATCAAAAAGTTAGTTGTCTTTAGTTAGCCATTATCTCTAAATAGGTTGTCAAATAAGAGTCCAAAAATCACCAAAACTTTACATCTTATCTTAGTCAAGATATGGTAATTTGATTTCAATTAAATCCTATTATAACTAGGATTTTTTATCCCAAATAAACCTTATTTTCAAAGAGACCCACATAAGGTAGAATACTCGTCATAATATTATTCCTCAAATAATCATATTTGTCCAATTACAAATAATATCTAAAATATCATAACACACAACTTAACAACAAAGAAATGGCCAATTCATTAAATGGACATTAATAACATCTTTTACATGGATTTCTAAACAAGGAAGGGTATATATTACCTCCTAATAGATATGAAAAAGTGCAAAAGGTCAAGTTTTCAAGCTTGAATGCTCATTATATGACTTGAAATAAACATCGCATCAATAGAATTACGAATTAACATCTAAAATATAAGCCTATGGTTTTATCCAGTTAGGTCACAATCTTTATCTATTTACTATATCTAGCAATTATGATTATATTTCGTTAATTATACATTGATGACTTGGAACATCAAAAACTGAAATTATCATGGTCAAACCTTTTTCTTATGAGTAGTTCACTACAAAAGATCTTGAATACGTTAAATATTTTTCGGGTTTAAAGATCCCCAAGGCTGATACAAGAATATATATCTAACAACAACAATAACAATACTCAATGAGAATCTCACTTAAATGTAGGATCTGAGGAGGTCTAAGAGTTATATACTTCATGATGTTAGACATCGCAAACAAATTCACCCAAAAAGTTTGTTTTACTCCACAAATAACCCTTTGCATCTTGAAGCTTACAATAATGCTCATACAATAATGCTGATTGGGCATCTTGTCCATATGCAAAAAAATCTCTAAAAAGATATTGCATATATTTGGGACCATCACTCATTTCGTAGAAGTCTAAGAAGCAATAAACAATGTTGTGATCCTCCTTTGGAATAGAATATAGGAGTCTTAGTTTCATAGTTTGCGAGTTACAATGAATTAGTTACTTATTGCATGAATTTCAAGTTCTATGCGCGATAATTAGGCTGCAATTTCACTATCACAGTTAATATGGCATTTCACGAACCTGCGAAACATTTAGGAATAGACTGCCATATTATTCGAAACAAATTTAAAGAGGAATTTTTGTTACCGCAATACATCTCTTCTAAGTTTCAGGTGGCATATCTTCTTTTTAGATCCTTTTTGTCAAGTTAGGCTTGATTGACCATTATCGATCTTCCCGTTCAGGAAGCTGTAAAAATATTAATTTATATTAGTAAGTTGGTTAGAGCTATTAGTTATTTAGGTAAAATAATTAACCTCCATCACCATCCTCAACTAGAGGTAGGGGATTTGTAATGGCAAATATGGCAATTTAGCTTTAGCTTTGAGTTAGTTAATAGCTTCTCCAGTTGAGTAACGTTCACAAGAATCCGAAATGTGCACAAGCAAGGACCACCTACAGGTAACCTTGCTTATCTTCCCCTGCAACATTTTGGTTCCGTCATGGATCAGCAGACGGTGATAACATTTCGTCGTCCATAGCACTGCCAAGCCCATTCCAACGGTATCTTCCCACTGTTTACACCATTATTAACGACTCCCAAAAATAGCACGCTTACCAAAGGTGTTTCCAAAGCAGCCATATCAAAATTGTATAAATATTTATATACTATTGTTATTTTATCTTGAAATTTAGTAGATCCGAATGACGACCTGATCCGGCGGTGCAACTTGAATTAGCGAACAATGAAAATCTATATTAGAAGGGAAGGACTTGAGCCGTATGAATCTGTTTTGATCAGAAAATAAAATCTAATTGTAAAGGGATTTACCGGTATCGTTTTCTTCGTAGCGAAATTCTTTCTTTATTTAGTCTTATCCGAAGATATAGACGTCATTGGCCGAACTTCGCTAAATCTTTGTGTGTCGCTTTCTTTTATTTTCGGTGCTTACTAATTCTTTGCTAGTCTTGCAACTCTCGGCATACACTGGCTATTCCTAAATGGTGAGGATGTGCCATCTCGCGACTAGGAGAAAGAAGGATTCATCGGCAAAGAAAGAAAGTGGCAGAGAAGGCTGACGACATCGAAGGGAAAGGACAAGAGCTAGTTTGCGAGTGCTTTTTTAATCTAAATATTAAAAAATTCCAAAAATAATGCTCCTATGGAAAACTTGAACCTAGGCTACGACGATAATGCTCCTATTGACAGCCACCTTCAGGCAGAAACGACGACTGAAATTCATAAAGCATGGCAGAAGAAGCAACTCCTTAACGAGCGAGACCGACCTAGCTTGTGGAGAAATGGGAACTTGTGGGACAACTTCGGAATTTCATGGTCTCTTGGGATCAGTATGGAGCTTCTCATTTCATCAGCTTTTATCTCGGCACATCTTAACTTGTTCAATATCTGGTCCATGGACGATGACCTCTTTTTTTCAAGTTTCATCTGAACCAAACAACTGTTTAAGTTAGGGTCCGTGAACATTATGGTATTCCTTCAGAATGGTCTCGGAGGAACAGATACCAACAAAGTGAGCGTTTCAAAGCGATACGACAAAAAAGAGAATTCCTTTCATGATAATGATCTGCTAATAATGAAATATAAGCTTTTCTTATTGGAGTCTTTTATGAATCAAATCGACTTAACTGCATGAATTTTACCAACCTCGAGTTTTCTTACTGCTGCCTCTGCTTTCGCTTTCTGCAAGTTCTCCCATGCGGTGATCTTGGCCTCCTCTCTTTTTAACCTGCATTGAAACTCGCAATAAATTCCAAAGACTACCAAAAATGGTTGGACTGCAATGCCTTTCTATGAACGATAGGCAACCTATGCGCTTTTTTTTTTCCTTACAGAAGGCTTAGACTTCCTCAACTTTTGAGCCACAAGGCTTGTCTACCTGCACTGTCTTTATCAAGTAGAAATGTGGAAGAATGAGGCTAAATTTTGTTAAAGCAGATCTTGAGTTCAACTTCTGAGGCTTGTTCATGTAGGGAAACCCATTTATTTGATGGGAATTAGGCCTCGAAAAGTTATGAGAAGGCTTTCCAAACTGAAATGCATAAATTAAAAACATACTTAGAGAAGTCTGATGCTGCATCTGAAATATCCCAAGATGACTTCCAGGCTTCTCCGCGATTTTGATTGTAGTCCTTTACACCTCCTGATCCTTTCCTGCTTACGCAAGAACCATGCCTTTTGGACCATCTAATCATGGTGGATCGTTTGTCGATACTCACTTCCCTTACTTCCACTTTGGCAGCATGTTCCTTCTGAGACTCCACTTCTGGAGGGATGGAGGGAGGAGATGACCTCCTTGCAAATGAGTAATTGCTGCCTTCAGGACTCATCTGCGTTGCCATGTCCCTTCTTGATACGTCATGAGTTACTGCATCAAATCTCTCATCTGCAAATTGATTCAACGGGGTTAACAGTTGGGTCAGAAAATAATTATGTAAAACTAGAATCAGGAAATAGTTTGCAAAACCGGAATCTTAAAACAGAAACAGAACAACTTGAGTACAGGGGAAAAGAAGTAAAAATGTGGTAAAGAAGCATCATAATCAGATTGAGAATAACTTTGACATCGCTTAGCTCCAAACGAAGTCTGAAACTATTAACAAAGAGAATGTTTTATTAATGAAATTCTTCCAAGGCAAACCACAACAACATATGGTTAGTTACCATTTCGCTCACCATTTACATAGGAACACATTGGAAAAATAAATTTCAACAGTAGGCTTACCTTGGGAGCTAGACAGCGAACACTCGCTTACCACATCTGATGACCAACCAGGCAGACTAACCACAGTAGCACGCCTACTGTTGCCAACTCCTCCATAATGAATAGCAACACCTTTTGGCATTAAAACACCCGTCGAGAACGGAGAAGTTGTCACAAGACTCTTCACAGACCCGCCATCAAGAACCTGCAAAGAAGGCGAGCAATTCGAATAGTGTCCAATTCCTGGAGGCACAATGGGGCCACTTTTTGATTTGGGACGTCTTTGTGGCCGAGACTTAGTGTTCTTGGCAACATCACACCCCAAAACAGGGCTGCAAATCCACCTCTCAGCATCATCCCACTTGGACGGAAATGCCCTGCCACTATAAAAAGGCCTCAGTGCATTCATATGCCTCCTTTCAGCGCCTGATGGATGTGGTACTCTCTCTGAGCTCCATCCTTTGTCCTGATAATTTGCTAGTCCAGGGCTTGGAAATGTGCCTAAACTCTGAGACGAAACTAGATGCTGCTTCATTCCTCTTTAAGTTAGAATTAATACTAATCCTGAAGTGGGTCTTTTGCCGTTTGATTATAAAGTTGGGTAATAAGTCAGACTATATGAACGTTGTAGCGTCTAGCTTGCAAATAAATCTCTCGCCCTCCTGTTTTGCCACTCCAAGGTTCCCCCCGTTCAATGTATGTATCGGATACTGCCGTAGATTTTTCAGATTTACCAGATGGATACAGTTGAAAGGGAACAAAAGGTTGTGTCAGGAGAGAAAAAATCAAAAATACCAATTTTCAAGAACTGCCAATAAATGACTGTGGACGATGCTTTCGGGAGGAAACGATACAGACGAAATACGCATTAATGATGACTTTGATGGGTTACTCTTGTTGATCAGACAGATGGTTACAAAATTTTGTATAGGTCAAATCTCTTTGGAGAACGGACAAACTGCACAACTTGTAATTGACCCGTCTCTTGATGTCACAGGGACGTCAAATGAAGATAATGATACTTCTCAGGTTAAAGTTTAATTTCACCAAAATTCCTTTTCAATGGACAGTTTAGTTCGAAATTCAATAATTTTTGTATGTGGCTAATGCCTAAGAAGGAGGACAATTATTGCACGTGTTTTGTCTGATGGTAGCACACTGACCATTTTAAGTTAGCGAGCAGAGCAGTTGTCGTCGTACTCGTACAGGTCCACGACTATAGAAATTCACTTGCGCTTTCCCTTCCCTCTTCAGAACTTCGACATTGTTACGGTAACAAATGCTCTGTTTTCGAAAACGTGTGGTTAAAAGTAAACGGCAAAGGCTTGAAATAGGTTAAACAATATTTAACTATTTCAACCATTTCCGAGCGCATTTTTAGAGTTTTTGAAATTTTTATTATTTTTGTATAATTTAATTTCTCGTACATTTAATCTTTTAATTTAATAAAAGATTAATTTGTATAATAAAGCCCTGCAAATTTAAGCTCTTCCTGAGGGGCCCATAAGTCTTTCAGGCTGAAATTAAACTATAGAAATCGCAATGAGCCCAGCCGAACAGTTTCTGCTAAGACATGGCCTGAGGCCCCACCACAGACTGATAGTTGGCTAAACCCAATCAATTTATATTTTTGCAAATAAAAAATAAAAAATGACATAAATTTTGTTAAAGACATCTTGTTTCAAACCAAATCGAACCCAACCAGACCCGAACTTAGAGCCCAAATGTCATCTCTTAACTTACTTCCTCCCAAGAGTCCTGTTGAGAGGAAAAACTCCTTTGAAGAGACTAGAGAAACGTGAACATTTATTTGGATGAAATCAAATTTAACAAGGAAATATCCATAAAAATAAATGTTAATAGATTTTAAAACAACTAAAATTACATCTTAAATATCATGCATGACATGACATCACCACTGAGACATGAACATCAATAATTCTAAACTTGGAACATACAAAATAGTTTATTACTGTTAATGTATTATAGATTGAATGATGATCATTAAGGATAAAGTAAACAACACTATAATAATTTTTAATATTGTCTACATCAACAATAACATCTCAATATAAGTTTCATTGAGATGTAAATTTTGAAGAGGTCTAGAAGTGCACAATTTTACCCCTAGCTGATAAAGAAAATATTTCCAATAGATCAACAACAAAAAAAAGAAAAATGGACAAAGAGAAAGAAGTTTTGATAATTGTTTGTAAGAAAAAATCAAAACTAAAATGAAAAGATAAATATATATATATAATAGAAATAGAAATAGATAATAATAAAATATACATATTAAAATAATAAAGTAATAATTAAAAATAACAATAAAATAAAACAAATGGTAGTAATAATAACGAGAATAATAGTAGAATAT
>JANKYE010000225.1:5516247-5537997 GCA_032467995.1 Erythroxylum dillonii
TAAGCTGAATCTTACACGATGTATTCGAAGGACTTTAATTGAGTTTATAATCATGTATAAGTATGAAGGTTTCGGATTAAGTAGTTGGGTTTCAGATTCGGGATCCAACAGTTCCTAAAACTCCTTTCGAGTTATGGACTGGAAGGAAACCTAGTTTAAGACACTTGCATGTTTAGAGTGTCCTGTAGAAGCACATATCTATAATCCATATGAAAGAAAATTGGATTCTCAAACAGTTAGTAGTTACTTTATTGGTTACCCAGAGAAATCTAAAGGGTATAAGTTTTACTGTCCGAACCATAATTCTATAATTGTTGAAACAACCAATGCCAAATTTTGAGAGAATGGTAAGGTTAGCGGAAGTGTTGAAAATCAAGTTGTGGATATTAATAAAATAAGGGTTAATATTCCATTACCCATAAATGTTCTTAAACTCGCAACTATAACAAATGTTGTTCCTGCTTTTGAAGATCCAAATAATCAAAAACAACATTTGGATAATGAAGAAACACCCCATGAAAAACCTAGCTTACCATTAGCTTAAGCATCTGAACTAATTGGTATAGCTCCAAATAAACCTGTTAGGGTTAGAAAGTCAATTATTTCTGATGATTATGTTGTTTATTTACAAGAGTCAGATTTTGATTGTGGATTGATAATGATCTTGTTTCATTTTCACAAGCCATAGGTAGTGATAAGTCTGAAAAATGGATTGATGCTATGAAAGGAAAGTTAAAATCAATGGCTTAAAATAATGTTTGGTATCTTATAGACTTGCCAGAAGGTTCTAAACGAGTTGGTTGTAAGTGGGTCTTTAAGACCAAACGCAACTTGAATGGCAATGATGAAAGATATAAAGCTAGACTTGTTGCCAACGGTTACACTTACAAAGATGACATTAATTATAAGGAGGCTTTTTCACATGTTTAAAGAAAGATTCATTAAGGAAAATTTTAGCTTTAATGGCTGAATTTAATTTAGAGCAACATCAGATGGATGTGAAAACAACCTTCCTGAATGGGGATCTTGAGGAGGAAGTTTATATGGATTAACCTGAAGGTTTTTCCATTAAAGGTAAAGAAAGTATAGTGTGTAAATTGAAAAAATCAATATATAGACTTAAACAAGCTTCTAGGCAACGGTATGTTAAGTTTAATAATATCATTACTTCTTTCGATTTTGAGGAAATCACTGTTGATCGATGTATTTACCGGAAAATTAGTGGGAGTAAGTTTATATTTCTAGTTCTGTATGTTAATAACATTTTGTTTGCTGCTAATGACTTGGGTTTGTTGCATAAGACTAAAGAATATCTTTCTAAGAATTTTGAAATAAAAAAATATGAGAGAGGCATCCTATATGATTGGAATTTCAATATTTCGTAAGAGATCAAAAGGTTTATTAGGATTGTCTCAAAAAACCTATATTGAGAAAATTCTTGAGAAATTTAACATGAGCAAGTACTCAATAGATGTAGTCCCTATTCAAAAGGGAGATAAGTTTAGCCTTATGCAATGTCTAAAGAATGATGTGAAACGTAAGGAAATGGAAACAATTCCATATGCTTCTGTTGTGAGCAGTTTAATGTACCTACAAAAATGTGATAGACCTGACATCAGTTTTGTAGTAGCGATGTTGGGTAGATATCAAAGTAATCCTAGTATTGATCATTGGAAAGCTGCAAAGAAAGTGTTGAGATTTTCCTGCTCACTTATAAGAGATTTGATCATTTATAAGTGATTGGATATTTAAATTTAGATTCAAATTTTGTCAGGTGTGTTGATAGTAGAAAGTCAACGTTTGGTTATTTGTTCCTATTAGTTGAAGGAGCAATCTAATGGAAAAGTGTCGAACAATCTATCACTGCTTCCTTCATTATGAAAGCATAATTTGTAGCTTGTTATGAGGCTGCAATTTATGCATTATGGATGCAGAACTTTATTTCAAGGCTTAGGGTTGTCGACACAGTA
Source organism: Erythroxylum dillonii (assembly GCA_032467995.1). Taxonomy (NCBI): domain Eukaryota; kingdom Viridiplantae; phylum Streptophyta; class Magnoliopsida; order Malpighiales; family Erythroxylaceae; genus Erythroxylum; species Erythroxylum dillonii. The sequence continues at coordinate 5,518,218 of JANKYE010000225.1, forward strand.
AACAAGCCGATGAAAATTTATTGTGTTAATTCTGTAGTTATTTTCTTCTCTAAAAATAACAAGTACTCCAAAGGTGCAAAACACACGGAATCAAAGCATTTTATTATTAAAGAGGAGATTCAGAAACAAATAGTGCATATATAACATATTAGGATGGATCTCATGGTAGCAAATCCTTTAACTAAGGGTTTATAACCAAAGACATTGAAAAAACATGTGCTTAGGATGAGTCTTAGTTGTATTAATGATTGATACTAATGTTTGATGAAGATGTTTTAACACTCTTGAGCTCAATAATAATATGTTTCTGAATTTGATACTTCTTATTTGTTATATTTATGTATACATGATTGTTTGAATAAGAAATTTGTATGTATTTTCATAACAAGTATGTGGATCGTATATTGTTTATATACAACTTATGGACCTAAACATAATAAGTTCTTAATATAATGGTATATGGAAGGGAGTATATGACTATACTGTGTATGACTACTATAACCCACATTAGGTGATTTGTTACGTTAAGGTATTTATGATGTTAACAGTTTATAAGATTTAATTTTTACTAGCCTTATGTTATACTATTTAATGTAATGATGAAACATGACTCATATTTTTCTGTAAGCCCATATTAAACTTGGATTATGGTTTTCCTAATTTAATAGTATGTATTAAATCTTAACTGTTAATTTAGTACTTGATAGGCGTACAAAATTTAATGTAAACAGAGAAATGTATATAAACTAGTCATCTCTTTACTTTAATGAAGTAAGGACAAAATAAATACAGAACGAACATAATTGTATATTGAGCTATCCATGAAAGCTGCCATACAGAGAAAGAGTTAAGAGAGAAAAACTAGTTTATGATCGTTGAAAACTTTCTCTCCACATCATCATGAATTCCACTCAAGATAAGTGATTTATTCGCTTCATCTATATAGTTATTATTATATTCAAGATGTGAATAAACACGAATGATTTATGCATGATTCATGATTTATGTCTTTGATGTTTGAATATTAAGAACGAAAAAATTTACATATTTTTGGAAAAAAAACAATAGGATTGGAATGCATTAGGAGATTAGGTAACAAAAATTCTTAGCCGGTTAATATATTGATAGACCATTAACCCTTTTTGATATGTTTAAGAAAATGAAAAAAAATTTGAAAGAAAAAAAATGGTCTTTTGTACTTAACGCGTTTACAAAAAAGATGAGGAAAATTTATTAAAAAAGAACTCATTAAATCGAAAATTGATATATATTATGTATAATATTCTTTACTGGATGATGGATTCATTCATTTTGATTTGATTATACCTCAAAAGAGAAGCAAGCAAAGAAATAAGTACTTTTTATTTTCTACAATTCTCACTTCAATTTCCCCTTTTAATTACAGCGACTTGAGAGTTTTTGTACGCAATAGAAATTGATTTTAATGTTGAATATGATATGAACAAAGTTCAGAACACGCGTTGTCTTAAATAAAAAGGTGAATCCTTTAACGATGGAGTTTCCATGGAAGTAGGCATATCATTACGATTAGCAAAAAGGAGCATTCACCCCCACAAGTGTTAGCAATGTTTATGTATTCCACTGATTGGTTTCTTTTCGTAATCTGGGTTCTGCCGACTGTGGTAGAGTGGATAGCATTGTTAAGTGGTTTACACACAAATGTCTCTCTCCGATGTTTAGGTTCCGATGCTTGTGAGGTCTGAAGACAAAACTTGTCGTAACAATAATTATGTCTTGCTTACGTTGATAAGCATTGTGTAGTGCAATAACACAGCAAACACCGGCAGCCTCGTACGGCAACGTATGACGTGACATGAATACAACCTGCAAGAACCCACCACATTGACAACCATTATATTTTGAAAGAGATACAAATATAACCCATATTTTAATTTAAAACTTTAAGATTAGACTATAATCATATATTCATATTCTTGTTATTTAAACTAACTCTAATTCTTGTTTTTAATTATGTAAAATCTTAATATTATCATAGTTTGATTTGATTTTTTTAGTCTTAATAAGTTGAAAAGTAACGAATAAGAAATAGTACATGATGGTGTATTACGGTCACTCTACGAGGCCAAACTTACATAGGACGTGAAGGTTTTGAGGAGTCCAGATTCTCTGTCCAGTTTTATGGTGTCTTATTCTGTCTCATGAATCTCAGTCATTCATTTATGTAGATCCCACGTGGATCCCATATAAATAAACGCGGGACCCCCATAAATAAATGACTGAAATTCATGAGACAAAATAAGATACCATAAAACTGGACAAAGGATCCTATCCCGGCTTTGAGATGCCTGACTTGCCAATACCAACATATGTTCTTCCTATTCCTATTGGCATTAAACTAGTTAGTTGACATTAACTTGATATAGTGCTGACTTCAACCATAGTTGCTTAAACTAAATTCTAAGTATTCAGGCAATCCACACAAAAGCAACCTCTTAATTAAGTTAATGAAGTCTACTTATGTTTGACAAACAAGTATAGCAACAACTTGAGTTCTGAGGAAGCAAGTTGTTCATCATCATCACACTCAATCTGAAATCTAGCAGTGAAGCGGGGTCCGAATAGATATGATAGTATACAATCTTACCCCTATATAGTAGAGAAGCTATTTTCGATAGACTAACATGCAGATGTGACATACAAAAATAATGATGCAGGACACGGAAGAAATAAGTGAATACGTAAAAACTAGCTCGCCGAATATTTAAGTAAATAGAATTGCAATAAAAGACGAAGACATACATGATGCAAGACCCGATCTGTCAGTACGTTACACTTTGTAAACACCGGCTTGTTTTGTCACTAGTCGCACTAGGAGTTTTCACTGAGTGGTCCTGAGGATATGAAAATCCTACGGTTTAGGTGACCATCACGGGGATCTTTCCCCAACATTGGTTGAACTTCCTATATGATACGTGTGTCATTTATGTTAGTACGCAGTGGGAGTCTTATTACGTACCCCGGATCTACATGAAAAGATTAAAAACGAAGGTAATGCGGAATATCCAGATTTCGGTTTCATCTCTGATTCCGACGCCGATTCTGAGCTCCAAATGTCTCCGAATCTCTAGGGACCTTTAGTGGAAAGTGCTTACCGACTCACGGGCTAGGCATTTCTACAATTTCCTCAATTCACGGGCTTTCGTAACGGGTCAGAGAACCTTATGCTCGTGAAGCTGCTTTTGAGTAACTGCAAGAGATCTTAACCTTTATATAGCTTCCATATCAGGTTTTCCTATCACGTGGCCGATATGAACTCGGTCCACACTAATCGGGACCCATTTTTTACCCAAACTTCGACCCATTAATCTAGATCATTTATTGGGTTACTTTATTATCTTTATTTGGATCAAATGGCGTAATTTAACCGATAATTTATTTAGAAACCAAAATTGCAATTAATGTTAGTCCAACTTTATGAGACATGGACAAAATTGTTCCTAAGGACAAAAATGTCTTACAATTTACCCTTATCTTATCACGCCAAACTTTCCTACTTCTAGCAACTCCCTCAGTGAGTGCCAAATCTGACATATCTTTCTTGATCACTTCCCTCCAAGTCTTGTAAGGCCTTCCCCTCCTCCTCTTGTAGCCACTCAGGTTTATTGCCTCCCCGGGCCGTACCGGAGCATCAGAGGGCACCCTGCGCACATGTCCAAACCACCTAAGCCTTGTCTCTCTAAACTTGTCTGCAATACTTGTCACCTGTAGTCTCTCTCTCACTACCCGATTTCGTTCCCTATCTTTTATGGTAATGCCACACATCCACCTAAGCATATGCATTTCTGCTACCACCAACTGTCTCTTGTGTCTACGCTTAGTCGACCAACATTCTGCCCCATATAACGAGGTGAGCTGAATCGCCATTTTATAAAACCTCCATTTGAGTTTTACGGGGACCTTTTTATCACATAAAATACCTGATGCACTCCGTCATTTGATCCACCCATATCTAATACGATGTAATATATCACCATCGATATTTCAATTTCTCTGAATGATGGATCCGAGGTATTTGAAATTCGATTTCTATGGTATGACGTTAGTGCCAATTGCTACCTCCGCCTGTTGTACCATCTGGCTACCTGAGAAATTGCATTCTAAATACTCCGTCTTGGACCTACTCATTTTAAAAAATTTCGACTCTAATGCTTCTCTCCAACGCTCTAACTTGGTATTAACCCCTTCCTTGGTCTCATCCACCAGGTCAATATCGTTAGCAAATAACATACACCAAGGTACCTCCCATTGAATATGTTTGGTAAGTTCATCTAACACTAAAGTGAACAAAAAAGGACTTAGAGCCAAGTCTTAGTGTAGCCCTACACCAATAGAGAACGCTTCCATGTTGCCTCCAACAATTGAGGAAGCAAGTTGTTGTTAACACAATATTTGGTCTATGTAACATGTAACGATATCTTAGTTACGTATCCCGAATCAAACGTGAAAATGCAATAAACGAAGAAATGTGAAAATACCTGATTTTTGGTGCTATGTCTTCAAACGAGTTTTCCGAAACTGAAACGAGCACAAATCTACCATCATATTCACAGGAACTGTTCACCGTGACGCGGTCAACGTCTTTCCACAGTTTTCTCAAAATGTAAACTCTCTTAACAGGTCAGAGAATCCTTATGCTTACGAATGACATGAGTAACTACAAGAGACCTTAACCTTTATATATAACTTCTATATCGAGCTTCCCCATCACAAGCTCGATAGGGGTCCGGTCTATACTAATCGGGATCTATTTTTCACCTGGATTTCAACTCTTTGATTTAGATCATTTATTAGGCCACTTTATTATTTTTATCTGGATCAAATTACGTAACTTAATCGATAAGTTATTTGAAAAACCAAAAAATGCAATTAAATATTGTCCAACTTTATGGAAAAAGTAAAAAATATCAAACATTCTCCCCCTTAGACAATACTTAATTGCGGTATTGACTCAAGTTGAAAACAATTTAAATACTAGGTTAAGCTATGTTACTGTATTAGTTGACTCAGTTTAAAAACAAAACATTTGATCCAAAGATAACAAAAGACTATCATTCCATCCTATAAGGCTTTCAATATCGTGACACAGATCTAATAGAATCACGTATAACTAATACCTCACTAACATGAATGGAAAAATGGAGTGTGGCAAACTAGGATGATACCTGTATGATCTAAATTATATCATCTTCGTTTGTAGGTCTCAATTTTTCCAAGTTTATGGTAAACTTTATTATAGAAATCCTGTTTTCTCTTACCGAATGCTAAACAACATTAGAGAAAACTTGTTTGCTCTCACCAAATGCTAAACAACGTTAGAGAAAACCTTTATGTTCTCTTATTAAATGATAACCTACATTATAGAACCTTTATGGGATTAAAAATTATATCCCTTATGTCATGCCAAACTTTCTGGATATTCGTATAAAACTGTATGTGTCTAAATGACATAGGCTCAAAGTCAATCTTTATATATACCCAATGGCCTTTAAATGCTTAAGATTGACACAAATCTTAAGACTTTCGTGGGTATTATGGCAATGTATGATAACACGTATTACTGAGGATAAACAATGATCATCTTTATTAATGAACCATCATACCATCATAATACATCAAAACGTAGAAATGTACAAATATACATGGAGCAAACATAACGATCCTCTAACTAACAGTGTCTAAGGACTTCAAAATACCCATATTTTATACTTACATTTCAAACATAAGTGGGTAAAGTCCTTTAGTTAAAAAAATTGACTTATAGTTTCTCAGTCTTTAAATGCTCCAAACCTTAATGTTACCTTTTTGTATCAACTCCTTTATGGTCAAGAATTTGACCTTCAAATACATAAACCCTGTGATGTTCTTATTATTGCTAAACAATATAGCAGCAAGATTATCACAACACAACTAAATGGGTCTAGCTATTGAATCAACCACAGATAACTCAGAAATTAAGTTTTTGAGCTAAATCGTCTATAAAGCAGTCCCATAGTATGCACCCTGCATGTATGGTTGAGGAAATCACCTATGTCTACTTGACACTCTTCCACGACATTATACCATCTACAAACTTAAACTGTAACCTTAAGTGGACTTTCGATCATCCGGACACATAGTTAAATTTGAACCTGAATTCCCTATGAGGTTTAGTCTGTTGACTTTTCGATATGTCAATATATAATCCTTGATTCCCTTTAATTATCTCAACACTCGCTTGAATGCATTTCAATGGTCTACATCTGGGTTAACCAGATATTGACCAAACAGTCTAACAGTAAATGTAATATCTTGCCTAGTAATTACTCGAGCATACATCAGGCTATTAACTATACTAGAATACGAAATTTTTCTCACAACCTCTCTCTTTACTTTATTCTTTGGATATGGTGCCAAAGATTATTTCTCACCATGAAAGATAAGCTAAACCGTCTATGAAACAGCCCCGCACTTTGCATATATGGTCAAGGAAATCACCTGTGTTTACTTGACACTCTTCCACAACATTATACCATCAACAAACTTAAACTGTAACCTTAAGTGGACTTTCGATCATCCGGACACATAGCTAAATTTGAATATGAATTCCCTACAAGATTTAGTCTGTTGACTTTTCTATATGTCAACATATAATCCTTGATTCCCTTTAATTATCTCAACACTCGCTTGACTGCATTTCAATGATCTACACCTGGGTTAACCAGATATTGACCAAACAGTCTAATAGTAAATGCAATGTCCCGCTTAGTACTTACACGAGCATACATCAAGCTATCAAACATACTAGAATACGAAACATTCCTCATAACCCCTCTCTTTACTTTATTCTTTGGATATGGTGCCAAAGATTATCTCTTACTATGAGAGATAGGTGCTACAACAGGTTTACAGTTAACCGTATTAAACCTTTGTAACACATACTCACTGTCTGCACTCTGTGAGAGGTATGATAAGTGTTGAGATCTTTTCCAGTGAATCTGAATACCTAGGACAAAAGATGCTTCACCAAGGTCCTTTATGTCAAAGTTCTTGACCAAAAGTTGTTAAACCTCATGCAACATGGTCAAGTAATTTGATGTGAGCAATAGATCATCCACATGTTATAATAGGAAGATAATTTTGCTCCCTCTGACCTCATAGTATAAGGATCTTTTTAACTTTATTTTCCATGAAGTTGAAAGAGGTCATAACCCCATCAACTATAAGGTATGAATTTCAGGAGGTTTGATGTAAACCATATATTGATCTGCTTAACATGCAAACTATGTCAGTTCCATCTGGATCCTGAAATCCATTAGGTGTACCATAAAGACCTCTTTATAAAGGTCTTTATTAAGGAAAGCAGTTTTGACATCCATCTGATGTAACTCTATATCATTATGAACTACAATTGCCTTAATCACTCAAAATGTATCCTATGAGGATACGAGAGAAAAGGTAATATTAAAGTCAACCTTTTTTCCTGAGCAAACCATTAAGCAATTGAGCGAGCCTATAAACCGCTGAACTTTATCCCGAAATCCTTTAGATCTTAAACTTTATTTACAACTAACGGGTTTATAGTTTCGCTACAAATTAACTAGCTCCCAAACCTTACTATGCTTCATGGCTTGCATCTCATCAGTCATTACAACTTACAACAAATCTGCATTGGGTTTAGAAACAATTTTTGTAAAAGTAACTGAATTTGTAACATATCTAATATCATAGTCCTGTTCACCTAATAGACATTGTAATCAGATGAAATAGTAAGTCGTCTCACTCTGGTAGATTTACATATCTGCATTAGATCTTGTACCCCAGGAATCTCTGTGTGTACAGGTATGGGTTATTGTTCTTGTAGAGGCATGGCACAAAGACTTAGATCCACCAAATCTAACTATATGATTAGCGAGTACATAATAACTGTAATATCCACCCTGCTATCATCCGAATGGTCAAATGGCCTACCATCATCATAGACATTATATTCCAAAAAATTAATTGTTTGCGTTTCCACTATCCTGATCCCTCCTTGTCTACAGTAAAAGCTGTAGCTTTAAAGTGATAGGGACATTTTACTAAATAGCAATGAATAGAATGAGTATGCAATTTTTCTTTATAAGGACTATACTACCTCAGAAGGGTAGCCCCACACACGAATGTGTGTAAGATTTAGTTCCCACACTTCTAGATAATCAGGTAGATTAGTTATGTTCTACATTGACTTCTTTAATTCCCTTATGTTGCAGTTATGTCTTTCGGTAATACACCATTTTGCTCAGAACTACTCAGCATAGTGAATCAAATCACTATTTCAACCAATTATGTATATATGGCAAACGGACCTTTTCAAGTCTTGAAACACCATGCTTGCCATGATACTCTCCTCTGAGGTTAGATATGACACTTTGGATGGATTTTTCCAATTGGTTCTCAATCTTCAGTCTTTAAGCAATAACACATAACTGTAATAGGAATAATCATCAACAAATATCAGAATATACTTAGAATTGCATAATACAACTGTATAAGGTCTATTGATATTCGTAAGTATCATACTCAATAAGTCATAAGCATAAGCATAAGTTGACCTCAATATCCTTATTAGTCAATTTACCCCTGCAACAGTCAGCACATATTCCCAGATCATCATAATCTAGAATTAAGAAATGCTTTCCTTGATTAATCTCTCAACCCTAGCTCAGGGAATGTGGCTTAAAGTTCTATGTCACACTATGTATGACTTCTCATTTATCAGGGTCCTTCATTTCATAACTTGTTTAGCAAGATACAAAAAAGCATATATCTAATTTTGGGTAAGACACATTATATACAAACTATATGACAAGAAATTTGTACCATATGTTTTGCATTAAACACAATTGTGAAATAGAAGCATTAAATACAAAACTTCAACCTTCTTTGTCTAAAATTGAGACAAAGATCACATATAAAATGTGTCATGTAAAAAGCAAAATGAACCTTGCAATAAGGTTCAGCTCATACATTCCCTATAGATATTACTTCTACTTCTTCATTGCTGTCAACCATCAGTTCCTCCTTCTCTTTATTTGACTTTATCTTGGATATGAACCCTTGCATTTTAGAAGCACCTTGATCAGATGCTCCACTATATAGCCACCAAGAACTTAATGCAATTACCGCAAATCAGATTAATAAATTAATAAGCCAAGGAATTATCTGATGGTCACAATCTTTCTTTTTAGGCCTCTGTTGGCTTCTTTATGTCATGTAGACCTTTACTAACACTAGATTTACCAACATCAGTATGTGGAGAAAATTTAGTCTTTCTACCTTTGATCTTAGCAGGCTTCATCTTTGCCTTCCCTTTAGTTGCTTTGAGGGTTGTAGCAGTACCAAGCTTGAGTTTCTCCTCCTCAGCAATACAATGGGCAATCAAAGCATTGAAGTCTCATTCCCTATCTAGCGAATAATATGTCATCTCTAGATTACTAAACTCTACAGGGAGTGTATTCAGAGTCTGGTGAAATATGAAGACATCAGGAAGAGGAATATTCAGCATCTCTAGTTTACTGTGAAGATGGATCATTCTTAATATGTACTTCATCACTCCCCCTTCTCCAGTATACTTTATGGAGAATAATTCTTTCATCAAGGCACTTGTCTCAACATTAGGTGAGACTATGTACCTCTGGGTGACATTACCAAGAAAATCATTCGCTATGTCTGCGTCCAAAAGTCCGCTAAGCAGGTGGTTAGGTATGGATCTCTTAATGCTAATAAGACATAACCTGTTAAACCAATCCCAGGCTTCATAGGCTGCTTTATGAGCTCTCGATCTCATGGATGTAGGTAGAGATGACCTATCCTGTTGTATGGTCATATCGACCTCAGCTATCTCTATAACATTCAATACATCCTCTGTCCACTTCTTCGTAATGAAACCGGTCAGGGTTTCAATGGCAACATTGATATTATTGATCGAAAAGGTGATTGCAAAATGATATTGCTTAGATCAGCACAAATGTAGGATAACAACGATACTTAAAGCCATTAAACAATATCTTTTCCAAGAATCTGATCACACATATTATAAAACACCTTTGTGCTGAATACATATATACAATTAGACCACATAAAAGCGATCGAAGCATAAACCATCAACTCTCATGACATTACCACTTTTGGGCGAATAGATCACTTGAGCAACAACTTTCCTCCATCTTATTCCTTTATGCCCATTCCAAAAATGTTATATAAGGCCAGCATCTTTGGGTAGAATAACCAAATATAAAACCAGAGACATCCCCCAACATGTAAGCAGAACAATTCAAAATACTGACTTGAAAGGCTACTTTGTTGACTACATCCTTATCGGCACTTAAAAAGTCTACAAACACATGGGATACATCTTTATATTAACCCCACATTCTTCATGGGCATATGGTATGTGACAATGTAACATCAATAAATGCAAAAACCTAAATGCACAGTCTCATTGTCACATACTCATGCTGATGACATTCTTTGAAAACTTCATTTAAATCTTTTATAAGGAAAAATCTCATTAGAGCGACTATCGTGCATCACCAAACACTGAACCGACCACCCGAGACACGAGAACCTCATATATCTCCCTTATGGCAAGTTCGTTACACGAAATTCACTCAAAAATGACTTCAGAATGTCTTAATTCCTTTTTCGAGTAATTATCATGCAAACCCGAACACTAAACATAAGACTTGAGATACAAAAACTTGAAGTATCTCTCTCATATGATGTCCAAAGTATGAAATTTCACTTGAAATCGGATTCAGAAAGCCTTAACTCCTTTTTTGGAGTTAAAATTTTAATTTATTACTAATGTAATAAATCCAGAAAAATGAAAAACTTACTTTATGAATTTTCCAGACCCAGAAACTGACCAAAACGTCCCAAGGCACTCTTACGGGAAATCTGAAAATTTTAAGTGTTTTTTTAAAATACCGTAGAATGACGTTAGCTGCGCATGGGGGAGTTGCATCACGCCTTCAACTTGTATGGCCCGTGCACGTCGCTCATTCTTGTCCACCCACTTGATGGTCTCCATCGCTAAGCCAAAAAATGGCAATTTTTGGCATGTTTTAGGCTGGGTTTTTATGTTTTCAAGCTCGTTTTTAACCCGTTTCTCATGGCTAAACACATTTATATCAATTTCATGCAATAAAAAGAAGTCAACTCTCCAAAAACCTTATGAAGAAAAAACTGAAAAATATTTGTTTTTAACCATCACCGCTCTAATACCACATGTAACACGTAACGATACTTTAGTTATGTATCCCAGATCAAACGTGAAAGGGCAATAAACGAAGAAATAAGAAAATACTTGATTTCGGTTCTATAACTTCAAATGAGTTTTCCAAAGCTGAAACGAGCTCGAATTCACCGTTATCTTCACGGGAACCGCTCATCGGGATGCAGTCGATATCTTTCTACAGTTTTCTCAAAATGTAAGCTCTCTTAATAGGTTAGAGATCATTATGGTTACGAATGACATGAGCAATTGTAGGAGATCTTAATCTTTATATATAACTTCCATATCGGACTTCCCCATCACAAACTCGATATGAGTCCGATCCAATTTGATCGAGATATATTTTTTACTTGAACTTCAACCCATTGATTTAGATCATTTATTGGGCTACTTTATTATCTTTATCCGAATTAAGTTACGTAACTTAACTAATAAGATATTATCTCGAGCTCATGGATGTAGGTAGAAATGACCTATCCTGCTGTATGGTCATATCGACCTTAGCTATCTCTATAGCATTCAATACATCCTCTGTCCACTTCTTCGTAATGAAACCAGTCAGGGTTTCAATGGCAACACTGATATTATTGATCGAAAAGGTGATTGCAAAATGATATTGCTTAGATAAGCACAAATGTAGGATAACAACGATACTCAAAGCCATTAAACAATATCTTTTCCAAGAATCTGATCACACATATTATAAAACACCTTTGTGCTGAATACATATATATACAATTAGACCACATAAAAGCGATCGAAGCACAAACCATCAACTCTCATGACACTACCACTTTTGGGCGAATAGGTCACTTGAGCAACAACTTTCCTCCATCTTATTCCTTTATGCGCATCCTAAAATGTTATATAAGGCCAACATCTTTGGGTAGAATAACCAATTATAAAACTAGAGACATCCCCCAACATGCAAGCTGAACAATTCAAAATACTGACTTGAAAGGCTACTTTGTTTACTACATCATCATCGGCACTTAAAAAGTCTACAAACACAAAGGATACATCTTTATGTCAACCCCACATTCTTCATGGGCATATGGTATGTGACAATGTAACATCAATAAATGCAAAATCCCGAATGCACAGTCTCATTGTCACACACTCATGCTGAAGACATTCTCTAAAAACTTCATTTAAATCTTTTGTAAGGAAAAATCTCATTAGAGCGACTATCGTGCGTCACCAAACACTGAACCGACCACCCGAGACACGAGAACCTCATATATCTCCCTTATGGCAAGTTCATTACACGAAATTCACTCAAAAATGACTTCAGAATGTCTTAATTCCTTTTTCGAGTAATCATTGTGCAATCCCGAACACTAAACATAAGACTTGAGATACAAAAACTTGAAGTATCTCTCTCATATGATGTCCGAAGTATGAAAATTCACTTGAAATCGGATTCAGAAAGCCTTAACTCCTTTTTTGGAGTTAAATTTTTAATTTATTACTAATGTAATAAATCCAGAAAAATGAAAAAACTTACTTTATGAATTTTCCAGACCCAGAAACTGACCAAAACGTCCTAAGGCACTCTTATGGGAAATCTGAAAATTTTAAGTGTTTTTTTAAAATACTGTAGAATGACGTTAGCTGCGCATGGGGGAGTTGCGGCGCGCCTTCAACTTGTATGACCCGTGCACGTCGCTCATTCCTGTCCACCCACTTGACGGTCTCCATCGCTAAGCCAAAAAATGGCAATTTTTGGCATGTTTTAGGCTGGGTTTTTATGCTTTCGAGCTCATTTTCAACCCGTTTCTCATGGCTAAACACATTTATATCAATTTCATGCAATAAAAAGAAGTCAACTCTCCAAAAACTTTATGAAGAAAAAACTGAAAAACATTTGTTTTTAACCACCCGATCACGTCACCACTCTAATACCACGTGTAACACGTAACGATACTTTAGTTACGTATCCCAGATCGAACGTGAAAGGTAAATAAACGAAGAAATGAGAAAATACTTGTCGGTTCTATAACTTCAAATGAGTTTTTCAAAGCTGAAACGAGTTCGAATTCACCGTTGTCTTCACGGGAACCGCTCATCGGGATGCAGTCGATACCTTTCTACAGTTTTCTCAAAACGTAAACTCTCTTAATAGATTAGAGAATCATTATGGTTACGAATGACATGAGCAACTGCAGGAGATCTTAATCTTTATATATAGCTTTCATATCGGACTTCCCCAATCACAAACTCGATATGAGTCTGATCCAATTTGATCGAGATCTATTTTTTACTTGAACTTCGACCCATTGATTTAGATCATTTATTGGGTCACTTTATTATCTTTATTCGGATTAAGTTACGTAACTTAACTAATAAGATATTTGAAAAATAAAAAATGAAATTAAATATATATTGTCCAATTTTACAAGAAAAGTAAAAAATATCCAACGGTCTATTTATACTTACGCAGATTTGATCGAAGTTATTCATACTAGGCCATAGTTTTATTGAATCTTAATCCGACCAAAGTAAACAAAAAGATTTGGGTGGTGGTGTATTATTGAGCGTGATAACGTTGCTGAAGTGGGGCTACGAACCCACTTCTCCAACTCCAAAGGGACACAATAATGTGATTTGTAGGCAAAGCATATAAGTCAACTTGTGAAGATGAATCATGCAATATGCAATTTTATAGTCTTCTCTCTTCATTTTTCTACTCGAAAAGAAATTTATCACTTTTACTGATAAACTTATAAAAATCAATTAGTAAAATACCACGAGCTTCTCGATCCCCTATCAAATACTACAATAAGCTCTACGTTCGTACACCCATCATCCATCCATCCATCATATGACGTCGTTCAGACTTGGCAAGCTACAGCTTTATGGAATATTCTGTAAGCTGTGGATGCTACGCCATCCACCTAAGTCTTGATTTTAGAATTTCAAAGTCTTTATGTCGAAAATTAGCAGGTGCTTTCCGTTCAATTTATGGTGCCTGCCATTCCTCCTTTTAGGACTGTTGACCTTTGACTTTAACTTGATTAACATGAGAGTTAAGATTTCGAAAATACCAACAGTTTAATATTACGGTGTCTTATTATATTTAATAAATTTCAATCATTTATTTATATGGATCTCGCATGGGACTCGCGTGAGATCCGCAAAATAAATAGCTGAGATTTTATGAGACATAATAAGATAAAGTAAAACTGGTCAGACGATCTGAACTCGAAAATATCAGCCCGACTATTCATTCATTTTTAGTATTTAATTTATGGTATAATAAAACTTATTCTGGAAATATATTTAATATATATTAGAATATTTTTATTTAAAATTTACAAAGTATATTATTCCATTATAAACAATATTCTAAAGGTTGAAATAAGATTATTATCGCTTATATGTCTCAATTTGACCACATGATTTTCTCATTCGTTTTGAAGCAAACAAACATTAACGTAACGTCAATCTCGGAAGATAGAAAACCTAAACGCAATCAGAATTTGTGAAAATATATATATAAAAAAAAAGGAAACTTGTAAAAAGTATAAAAGACAGCTCATCATTACATGGTCCAAACCGTAGTCTCTCTAGGGGCCCACTACCTCACAACCTTATTAACCCAATGCTCTTCCCATTTCCCACCTTGTTAGATAATAGAATAACACATCCCCACCGAAGCCATAGAGCTCTACAAACGCTCCGGCGAGGTCCTCCGACCTCCGCCGCACTCCCAACCATCCGGGGCTCCGCAGATGTCCGACACGACCCCTTTTACGCTCCCACCACAAGGGCCTTTACCACCTTTCTCCACACCTCAAGAGCTGGCTCCGAAATTGCCTCTCTGTAAACAACACTCATGGTCGCCGGACATCTACCGTGATGAGGCGTGGCTGCGGAGAAAAGGGAACAGAAAAAACAAACGGAGCAAGAGCGTCACAGATGACGATCTCGATGAACTCAAGGCTTGTATTGAGTTAGGCTTCGGGTTTGACTCACCAGAGGTGGATCAAAGGCTGTCTGATACATTTCCTGCACTCGGACTTTATTACGCCGTTAACAAGAATTACAATGACGCAGTCTCTAAGTCTCCGACGTTAACTTCGACGACGTTGTCTTGGTACACGACTTCGGAGTGTGATTCGCCGTCCCCTCTCGGCAGCCCGCATACCATCGTCGGCCCTGGTACAGTTTTCTTTCCCCTTTTCTTTTCGTATCAATTTCCTTCCAAGTTCTTGCAAGTTAGATATACCATCTAAACAAGCATCAAAATTTGTTTTCTACATGTACAACGAATAATCTTCATGTTCTTTCTTGGCGGTGTGTTTTTGTCTTATGAATTTATTGCATAAATATGAATGATACTAAACATGATGTTTGTTTCTCGGGAAACTTGTGCAGGTGACAATCCACAGACGGTGAAGACAAGGCTAAGGCAGTGGGCTCAGGTGGTTGCTTGTTCTGTGCGGCAGTTTTCGACTTCAAACTCATGATATTCCCAAGGGTTGGTTATTGAGTGCGAACCAAATTAGGGTGGGGGTTATTAATAAATATGCATCCAAACATGAACATCAATATTGATCAAGTTGTTTGATGATGATATGATACTGATTCCCTCTCCCTCACTCCACCAACGAAATTGATTTAATAGTCATGGTAATAGCTGAAGATGTAAAAAGAAAAAAGGACGCAAAATGGGAAAACCCCACCATTGAAAAGGAAAGAACCGAAGCCGATAGTAGGATTGATTTTTTCTTCTTTTTCTTTGCTCAACTTTTTCTTTTGTTGCCTACTGCTGTTCACCAGCTGTTGGGGTCTGTTTTACATGGGAACTTCTAAGTAAGGTAGTCTATTCGCAGGTAGTTTACATGTATGTCTGCAACACTTTGTGTGAAAGAGGGTTTCTGAACGGAGTGTGTGTCAACTGTTGTAATCTTGTGTTTTGAATGAAGGAAACAGACCGCATAAAGTTACTCGTATCTTTCACATACCTTAACAAAGGGAAAATGGAATCTTTTTTACCAAATAAGAATCCATTAACTTGATATCTACAACTTGATTTCTTGCTTTTCTTTCATGGGCAGCAAATCATTTGTTGCTTGAATGGCAAGGTATTCCCTATCTTTCGAAGAAAAGGTGCCGTTTTCCTGTTGCAAGCTTGTCCGGCTAGCCAAAAACTATTGCAATTTGTTGGTTGTAGTTTAATTTAGTCCTATGAACTTGCAAATCGGAAAGAAATAACTTGTAGTAAGTGAAGCAGGAGGTTCAAGTCGGTGACTTGAACTTATGTTGCTCATTCATGATTACCGCAGTTGCAAATAATGTCGGCACAATTGTGACAATTCAATTAATATCGTGCGCAATTTAAAACCTTGTATGTAACTAAATAAACATGATTTAGGCGCTGAATGTGCACGGTCGTTCATCTTTACAATAAAGTGCAAAGGTTCATCCAGTGAGAACTGGATAATAGCTCAGCTTAAACTAGTTAAAAGCATACTTATACATTACATGTGGAGACAAGCTGGCTTCAACAAGCACGCAAGTTCTGTTCGTTAATCGTGGAGTTTCATGAACCAGGAGTGGAGACACACCGAAATCCTCATGAAGTCGGTTTGTTGGTGAGTAGAGGGACAGGTGCCACTGTGAACCCTCGAGAGTCGAGAGTCAATTCTCTGTACGTGTATGGTTTGACGGCCAGAGATGAATGGACCCGAGCGTTTGCCAACTATTACTGGGCAACGGTGGGTCAGATGGACCAAGTTTTAATTAATTTAAACGTCTGTTGGGCTGTATCATGACCTTCAACGTGTAATCATGCAACCCAGTCAATGGGGTCCATTAGTTGGTAGCAACGTCCTTCAGATTTAAGTATGGGATCCTGAGCACTGGCCGCCTTTATGAGGGACTGGGTGAGATCAAACCGTGATTCAATCCTCCAACGATGGTCGGGTCTGTGACTAGGGGCCCTTGGAGTTGGGGATCAACCTTTTGAGTCCAAGTATTGGATCCTTGCCTTTCCTTCCGGCTTCAGTTTATTGTATAATCAAGTTCTAATTATTTCTGTAAGAAGATAATTAACTATACAAAACTTCATTATTGTATAACATAATTACATTTAATGATAACGGCTCTCTAATTTTAGAAAAAAAAAGATATTATTTTTCATTTTTTACGCACACATTCGAGACAGATTATGAATTTATGATTATGCAAACTCTCATAATTTAGTTCTTCTGCATCTTTGCAGGTATTATGAACTTACCGTCGAGAAGGCACGTTGCTTGCTAGCTATTGACTCCTGCAAATCTTTTCTTGTAACACCGAAATTCCTAGGCCAGTAAATTATACTTATATTCGTTATCAGTCAAAGATTTGACAATTAAGGAATTCCAGTAGGAGAGTACAAATTAGTGAATACCAGCACATCGAATAATGTGTTGGTTAAAGACAGGATCTACAAGTAATTGTGGATATACTTGTTGTATGCAAAACATGTAAGCACACTGCAACAAAATGGGTGCGCCGAAAGACGATATCGTCATCTTGTTGAAGCCACTTTCGCATTGTTTTATCAGGCATTTTTTACTTACAAATTTTCTGACATATGCTCTCAAAGCAGTCGATAAGATGGGATTGTATTATATTAGTTAAACTGATCTCTTTTATTTTAGATGGGATTGTATTATATTAGTTAAACTGATCTCTTTTATTTTTGGTCGATTTTAGTGATTAATAGGTAAAATTGATGTTTATTTTATTTTAGAAATTGACAATTGAGATTGGACTAATTTTTGCTTGAAATATCTAATTACCACATCATTTATCAAAGCCACAAAATTTGAAAAAATAGAGTAAAAGATGACAAATTACTAAAATTGATACTATGAGATTATGCCGGGAGTTAGACTCACTCTAAAAAGTTTAGTCTAATTAGAATAGTTTATTTTTAACGCAATTATATAAGAATTTTGATATTGTTTCAATCATTATTTTTTATTTTGTCTTTTGCCTTTTGTTTCTTTTATTTTTACGAGGACAAGATAACCACAACTAGTTAAATCTGAATTTTCTAATTTAAGGAGAATTAAAACTCGATTCGTAACTTTAAAAAGTTTTGTTCTAAATTGAGATTTTATTTTAATTTAAGTATTTCTTGTTATGCTATCATACCTAATCAATTAAGAGTAAGTTTTAATTTGAATTCTAGGTTTAAATTAATTAATTTGGTAAAATTGAAAATTATTATGGTTATGCTAATAGGTTCTAGACTAAATGCTTGAGTTGTGAAAAATTATCCTTTCTAAACCAATAATCATAGTTATTATTAGAAGAGATCCTTCCTTTAAATCAAAGTTTGGTAAAGTTGAATTTCTCATTTTTGTTACAATCTCATTCTGTTTTGTCAATTGAAATTAAGTTACTAATATTTAGTTCTCTTAGGATTTAACCTAGTTTCATGACTACTACAATAGTTTAATGAATCAAAAATTAATTTTAAGGGCTTCGACAATTTGTTCATATATCTCATTGATCATCTTCCAACGCCTCAACTTCAATTTCATTCACCTTAAACCAAGTTCTTTCATGCTGCTATAAATTATTTGAGTTTTAAAACATTTATTTATCTTTGTTATCCTTAGCTAAGGTCCTAAACTAAATCAAAACTTGAACCTCGATCTAAAGCTTATGTTTTTGTTGGTTATTCCTTACATCAAAGTGCATTTTTGTGTCTCGATCACATGTCAAATAAATTGTATGCTTCACGACATGTATCATTTGAATTTTTTTTGTTATCAAATTACTATTAGAAAAGAAAAACAAATTCCTTCTCCTTTTTCAAATTCTTCTCATTGGTTTTATGTTCCTAATATATGTCTTGATTCCACTCCTTTTATACCCATGAATTCTTTTACCAATTCAAAGTCTATACGGTACCTACTTTTTTGCCTGATATATCTCCATCAACTAATTCAATTGCATAATTTACTAAAATTGAAATATCTATCCAATCTAATCCTTCCTCTTAATAATTTCATCAAACTCACAATTATTAGCAACATAATGAAATAACATTAAATAAAACTTGGAACAGCTTATCTAAAACGCAAGTCATTGTGAAAATCACTGTTTTAAGTTAGAAACTAGTTTTGAACCCCGTGCTTTGCACGGGTTGTTACAAAGCAAATAATGAATTTTAATTGCAAAATTGAAAGGCAAACATAAGTACAAAATTAACATATTGTATGTCATAAAATAAGATTATGATAAAATAGGAATCATTGTGTATCCATCAACAACAAATTGTTGGAATAGTCTCCCAGCATGCAATAGAAGAGATTTTTCATGGTCTCTATCTTGCATTCTAAAGGCTAAATACTCCCGTAATGTGACTTTAGTCCTCTTTTTAGTACTTGACAGTGATGTGAGAGATATCTTCTCTATATCCTTCTATACCATAAGGAAATAACAAAGGATATTGCATAGGAAGATAGGCTGGATGCA
>JANKYE010000225.1:5566438-5581535 GCA_032467995.1 Erythroxylum dillonii
AAAAATAAATTTATAAATATTAAATAATTAATTTTAAAGCATAATCAATTAAACCCAAAAAATACATTAAACAAATCTATATGTATGTCTCAACTTAATAAAAGGTATAGTTGGAATCATTTCAGCTATTTCAGCTGATTGACGAAAACGGTGATAGGTAGCAGCGTTTTCGTTTTCAGCTTATTAGCTTCAATAAGCTTGTCAAACAGCTAACATCCACCAATCAGCTGAAAATTCGGCTGATTGGTGAGTATCCAAACGCAGCCAAAGGTTGTTCTTCTGAGGACGCAACATACGAACTGCTTATGTCAAGTTGTTAGAAACCAGTAGGTGCTGGTGCTGCCTTCTTTTAACAGTTATAAATACAGTCAGAATCAGTCAACTGTCGTCCAGATTGATGGCGAGCGACACGCAGCTCCCTCCCTAATCCACTAATGGCCTACCCGCCACTATGTTTTTCAATTTTCATAGCCGTTTCCTCTCTGTTACCACTCTATCTAGTGCTGCTCCGGAACTTGCTAATTCAGAAGTCAGACGAGTCTCCACAAAACACTATTCATTCAGCTTCAAAGAAAACAATTTCTTCTTTAAAATATTAACTCTTTGCAGAAACACTTGCCACTTGAAGTATGTTAAGTCTCTTCTCATCGTTAATGGTTTATTTGAGCGTGAGCTTTAACTGAAACACTTTCTGAACTCATGTTTCAATGTGGGTGCTTTGGATGTAGCTCTTTCCGCTTCTAATACTTTCAAGAGACCCACCGTGTCGCTCCAGAACTTAATGCTTAGGAGCAGTTATGCTTTGTACGAGGATGTTTTGTATGTTTATGGGAATTGCCGAGTTTCATGTTGCCCATCTGATGATTTAACGTTTCCTTCTGTAATCAAGGCTTGTTCCATTTTGGGTGCTTTTGGAATTGGAAAGACGGTACATTGTGCTGTTTTGAAAAGTGGGTACGAGAGAAATGTTGTTATACTGACTGCTTTAGTTGACTTTTATGGGAAAAGTGGGCCACTTTGAAATTGCACACGCGTTGATTGATAGAATTCCTCAACCCGACTTGGTCTCTTGGAATGCGTTGATTGCTTGTTATTCTTCGCAGGGATTTGAGCAAGAGGCTTTCAATATTTTTAAGCATATGTTTGCTGTGTGTTTGAAGCCTAATTTGAGCACTTTAGCCAGCGTAATTCCTCTATGCACTCGTTTGGGGATACTGGGAAGTGTATTCATGGCCTTGCCCTTAAGGCTGGATATTTCGGGAACGATTTCTTGGTGCCTGCTTTAATTTCAATGTATGCTGACGATGCCGTTGATGTGCATTTATATGCTGCTAGAAGATTGTTGATTATGGAGTGGAGAAGAATTTTGCTGTTTGGAATGCCATGATATCTGCTTATGCACAAAAGCAAATGCTTTTGAAGCTTTTGAGATATTTCGAGGAATGGTCCGTACTTGTGTACTTCCTGATTTTGTTACTTTTGTGTCCATCGTTCCCTCTTGTTCTTCAGATTACAGTATTTGGTATGGCAAATCCATTCATGCTTACATTATAAAACGTGGTTCTGAAAATCAAATTTCTGTCATATCGGCTCTTGTCTCCATGTATTCCAAGATGGAAGACATGAAAACAGCCAAGTTTCTGTTTGATGGGATGTCTATTAAGAACCTCTTACTGTGGAATGTCATGGTTTCTGGATATGAACATTGTGGACAATTGGATGAAAGTTTAGCTGAATTTAGCGAAATCAAAATTTCTGGTTTTTGTCCAGATGCAGCATCTTTAATTAGTGTTATTTCTGTTTGCTCACAATTGAAGGCTGTGTGTTGGTAAGTCTGCCCTTGCATATGGCATCAGAAGGGCTTAGATTCAAACCTCAATGTGTCAAATGCACTCTCGGCACTTGCTTTAAGCTATTTCACAAAATGCAAACTAGAGATGTTGTCTCGTGGAATTCATTCATACGCAGTGAAGATGTGGAAAAAGCTCTTAATCTCCTTGACGAGATGGACAAAGAGGGAACAGCACTGGATTTGGTTACACTGATAAGCATTCTCTCTGTATTTGAGGATGAGCGCAATCTGGATCAAGGGATGATTCTTCATGGTTATGCAATCACGAAAGGTTTCACTTCTGATGTTCCTTTAGTTAACACGCTGATAAGCATGAACTGTAAATGTGGAGATACTGAGGCTGGGAGATTACATTTTGAAAGTTTGCCGAGAAGGTGTGTAGTGTCCTGGAATGCCCTGATGTCTGGTTACAGACGTCAAAATCTAAACGGTGGGGTTTTGGTCTTATATCATCAAATGGTTAAGGAAGGTCAATGGCCAGCTCTTTTACCCTGATAAATTTGTTGCCGCAATGCTATGACGGGAGGCAAGGTAAGTCAATCCACGCTTCTGCAACTAGGTTGGGGATTTTGCAACAAACTCGTCTTCTATCTTCCATGATTTCTATGTACTCGAGATTTGAGTATGTAAGTTCATGTCTTTTACTCTTTGAATTGGGAACGAAGAGGGATATATCTTTATGGAATGCCTTCATGTCTGTTCTTGTACAAGGAAAAAATGCCAGAAAAGCAGTATCCTTCTTTGCAGATCTGATTCGAGTAGGCTTAGAACCTTGTACAGTAACAATTCTAAATTTGATTTCAGCCTGCCCTGAACTAAAAAGCCTGAATCTTGCTCAGTCTTTGCTGGCTTATTCCGTACACAAGGGGTTTAATAAGGATGTCGTCATCGGCAATGCTCTTATTGATTTGTTTGCAAGATGTGGAAACATCTGTAGCGCCAGAAAGTTATTAGAATGCTTTTTCATGGAAGTGACGATTCATGGATATTGACTTCATGGGGATGGTGGAACTGCCCTGGAACTTTTCTCTCAGATGCAATTTTCAGGAGTGAAACCTGATGATATCACCTTTTCTATTGTTTTATCAGCATGCAGCCATAGTGGTTTGCTTGAGCAAGGTTGGATGGTCTTCAACTCCATGGTAAAACATAGGATACCGGTGAAAATGGCTCACTATGCTTGCATGGTGGACTTGCTAGGTAGAACTGGCCACTTAAATGAGGCTTATGATATTGTGAAGAAGCTACCATGTAAATTATCAGCTGGCGTACTTGAGTCTCTGTTAGGTGCTTGCAAAACCCACGGTGATGTTGAACTTGGGGAGATTATTGGGAGAAGTCTTATTTGTTAAGGTATTTAAATATAACCTGTTGAATTTAGATCGCATCTAAACTGAATTCTTTCTGGTTAAAGAATCTCTTTCTAGTTGTTCTGGAATAATTAGGAGATTTTCTAGAAGAAATACGGGGTTCTGCTTCTGGGGGCAACATGCTATGAGGTGGTGGTCCCGCTTATGGGTTCAAATCAATACGTTCTAAGAAGAAATTGTTGAATATCAATCTCATCGATCTCATAAGTATCATACCAAATCCCATCAATCGAATCGCTTTTTCGAGAAATACGAGACATCTAAGTCATACAAGTAAAGAGATTTATTCATTGATAAGAAAAAGAAAAAACGCGAACGGTGATTGGATTATGTGGTTAGTTATACTTAGACTTTGACCCTTATTTTTAATAATTAATGAAACAATTTGATCCTCAAATATTTTTACGTGATAAGGGCTAAAAATTGTTATACGTGAGAATCTAATTTTAATTAAAATTTGATTTTAATTAGTCAATTTGGCCTAATGATTAATAGTTTATAAATATTAATATGCTCATGTTTTAAATACGACGCAATAATTAAAAAGCGTGTATTGAAAGTGCCAGCTGGCAGCCAGGAGTAATAGCCATTGCCTGACCAAAATAACTCATTCCAATGGGTTATTCTATCCAAACACTCCCCAAACTCAAAGAGAACATAAAAAATATCAGATTCAGATAAAATGCACTTAACGAAAGAACAAGAGCACTCCGCCGTCGTCTCGTGTAATATTAGGGGACATTTTCGATTGGGCGTGAATGGGATAGCTGGGTGGCTGATTCCACCTTTTGGAACAAGGGGACATTCCCACGTGGGAACTACACCAACCAATCATTCCCCTCTAACCTGCCACATCTTTAACCCCACCATTCCTCGCTGATTTTGACACGTGTCTTGGCTGCAACTATTTCTTCCCCGCCACAAGTGCTGAGGACCAGCTGGAAGCTCTAACTCATGAGGTGCCCCAAAGCAGCAACAACATCAAGGCGAAGAACAGAACGAAAGGAAAGTACAGAGGTGTATACGTGATCCCAGAAAGGCCTCTCGGGTCTGACTTGGCACGTTCGACACGTCGGAGCAGGCGGCGAGAGCTTATGACAAAGCCGCGATTGAGTTCAGGGGAGAAAAGGCCAAAACAAATTTTCCGACTAATGTGTTTTATGAAGCTTAAATCAGAGAGAAACAGTGTACGATGACATTTTTAATCTCAATTAAAAAAAGTTTCTTCAAGGAGAAGACAATTCTACTGGTCGGTCAAAGCGTGCTCATCTTTATCCCCTCCAGCCAAAAATTGAAAAATATGTTAAGCTGATTCGCAGACCAAAGTGAAAACCGGCGTTGACGCAACAGCTTTCCATTAATTGGCATTAGCCAATTGCAGTTTCCGTTTCATGATCTGGAGTGGTAAGGATTTAAATTCTATCGAGTATATAAAAGAAATTCTGGATCACCCAAAGCAGAATGTTCAATGGCTGTCATTCCATTTTAAATAGGTCGCCACAGGCAGCAACAAAAAATTATCAGCTGAATCATTAATTATATTCATACATCAATCTCATGAGACTACACATTTCGGCTTGTGCAGCCAACAATGTGATGATAAAGGTAATCACAGACCACACCCGTCTAATGCACAAAACTTCTGAAATGATATATCTAAACGCCGGGCCACTACCACACTAGAACTCTTCTCCGAAGAAGCCTGAAAAACAAGACTCATAAAAGGTCACAGTCCACAAGCCTGTAAACTTGGATTAGAAAGCCAATATATCAACTCATGTATAAACTTAGGTTTCCAAATCTCAGCCATTCCTATCAATAGATTCTGCCAAATATGTTTTCATTCTGCAAAGACTCTTCAGTGTTCATGCTTTCCATGTTCAACCACCGTGGATGTTGCACCTGTTGTCTGTTTAGCTACATAAATCTGTTTCATCTTTGAAGAAGGGAAGTTCTTTTCTCCACCCAAAGATTGATTCCTCCCATTATATCCCATTCTACGATAAGACCATTCCCCCCCAGAATTATTCTTCTGAGGTACTGAACCTCCCCTCTGATAATTGTAACCAGACGAGTTGTACAGCTGGCCAGATGCAGTTTTCTGGTGGGAAGGTTGTGTCTTAAAAGCAGAACTAGTATTCTGGCTAAAGATGTTACTGGTACAATTTTGGGTGCTGTCCGTCGTGCTAGCATCTTGAATGGTAATGGCAGAAGGGCTTTTGGGAATGCTGCTCTGTGCCAAAGTTCTGGTACTACTAGACCTCGAGGAGTCCACCAGCCCAAGTTCATCAGGTAATTGGTTCACAGTTGCATCAGTTGCTCCTGGGATATTTCGGCCATTGTCAGAGGATCTTGAAATTTGAGATTCAGAAAATCTGTTGGCTGCTAATGACTGGTCGACAGAGAGCCCGTGATTAAGCTGAGTAGAGAGAACACCTTCTGACTGTTGCTGCAATGGCATTGAAGCAGAGACTGATTGAAGAGGAGAAGCAGAGACATGGGACCACCGAGCTTGCACTGACATGTCCGGGGCAGACTAGGAACAACAATAGCAATGAAAAACATTATGACATGACATAAACAAAATCAAATATAAGCCCCCACACTGGTGAACTGAAAACAAATAAAAATTTTAGCCCCCACAAGGGTATTTAACATTACTGTCCTAAGAGAAAGAAAGGAAATTGTTTTCCAGAATAAGTTTTCTATCCAAATGGTTGTAATTTTACACAGCACAGATCATGACTTCACCTGGAAAGGCGGCGCATCAAACATTGCCAAAGGAGAAGTCATTGGAAGAAGTGGCGACCCAGGCGCAAGATGTTGGATAGGTGCAGGAACACTGGTTGGATTTCTCTGTGCAGAAACGATATCCAAACTATTCATTTCCCCTTCAGCAACCATGGCTGAAGACACAGGATTATGCTTCCAATCAGGTTGCTTTCCAGGCGGAATGTAGGTTGTGCCCATGAAACTCAAGCCAACTTGTCCAAATTGTCCAACTGGTGCAAAATGATTGTAGACAACCATGTGTGGTGGTCCTTGAACTCCCGGAATGCTCCCAGGTGGGCGGATAAAAGGGCCAGTAAAACCTGCCGGATGACCATAGAATGAATCCACACCAGAATGGTGCTGCCACGTTCCATGTGGACCTGAAACAGGCGTATTACTTTTCTGATGGGACTGCGATTGGGTTGATGCATGTTCGTCGTGCGGCCCAAATGCAAAGATGGGTCCCCCCAACATGGGATTCATTTCATAGAAGGGGAAATGGGAAGGCGGGCCTCCCGGGATATGTGAAAGCATCTGGCTCGAAGAATGTTGAGGACTTGGTAAAGGTGGCCACAGAGACATTGGATGCGTCTCAACAGAAAGATCAGCTGGAAGAGCTACGCTAAGTGACTCTTCAGCTCTTGATCTACTTGCCAGGTGCTGATCGCCAGATACATCTGTGTATAAGTGAGAACAAATTTAGAACAGTCAATTCATGAAGAAACATTTCAGTAGAAACAGGAATGCAACATAGAATTTTCTGTTAGAAATTATACCATCAATATCTGCACCTCCAAAGCTTTTAGAATCGGAAGAAACAGGACCTGTACCCAGCCCATTCGCAACTATGTCATCACTACTTATTGCAGCAACTGCAATAGCTGAAGCAGCTGCTTCAGCTTCAGCCTCACGATCTTCCAAATGCATGGAAGATTCATTGGAGTGCTTATCCTTTCCGAAAAACATAGAGCGTTGATTGTCAGCTGCAGACAGATTGTGGGCCATTTGGATGTCTGGATGACACACACCTAGATTGCCAATTCCATGGGGAATAGCACGACTGCTAGAAGGGAGAATAGTTGGTGATGTAACAGCACCTGAATATACAAAAATAATCAATTTCAAAATTCTTTTAGAAGAATTTCAACTGCAATTGTACAAGCAGAAAAAGTTCTTTAGGGAGTATGCTAACCGAATTGAATTTTATCCCCAGCAAGCAATGAATTGATTGTGCTTGAAGCAGAAGGAAATGATTTGTCCTTAGCCAGGATGGACGATGATGTCAAGCTTGGTTCACCAACCGAGAGAGTAGAATCTCCAATTGAAGACCGTGAATCAAGTTTTCCAGGCTTCATAGCCTCATTGAGTTGGGTCTGCATGAGGCTCATGACCTAAATGATAAAATGACCAGCTTCTAACGTTAGTAGATTTGCCAGATGATTTTGAACTATTAAAATATGGTCCAAATCTATTGATGAAGAATTTCCATTCCATTATTTATATTCAATTGTCTTTTCTTTTGATCATAAAACATAATAATGCAACGTAGAGAATTAGAAGACTCAAATGTACAAAAATCAACAAAAAGTAAAAATCAAAATAAAAGGCTTCCATATGTTTCCCATTTCCCCTCCAAATCTTTCCCTTGTCATTCCCCTTCCTCTCTCCGTATCCAAAACAAAGCCAACTTGAACATAAACAGTACACCAATTAACATATATCTCATTAGGTAACTGCAAATGCACAACGTGGCACCAAAATAAAGAAATAATGAATAACATCAAACGTACAATTATGTTGCAACTAATTAAAAACATATTCATACAATATAACAAACTGAAATATCCAATGCTTCAAATTTGAACAAGAATCAGTAACAGTTTCAAGTACCTGTTGATTAATCTGTGAATTAGCCCAAGAGTCCAAAGATGTTTGGACATTATCCAGAACCTTATTCTTATTCTCAAACATCAAACCTGATGAGAGGTTCTTTCCACCACCCGATAAGACAGGTAAAGAGCTTGTCTCTGTAGACCTGCAGAGAATAGTATGTGAGCTTCTGAAATTACAATAGTTCTTAGGTTTGCATAATCTTTTTAAGGCCCACATACTTGATTGTCTGGGATCTTTTATCAGCCTGGACATCATTTTTAACAGTAGGAGTCCCAATTGGAGGCAATGGTTGGGAAACAATGGGGGTATTAAATCCCACAGATACTTCAATGTTTCCTAAGCCATGTCTTTCAGTGGAAACAAAATCAGTGTGCGAGTTACTTGAAGATCCTCCACCAACAGATGCAGATATTTTACTTGAGTTTATATTGCCAGCTGTAGTTTGAGAAGCAGATCGTGGTTTCCGCATGGTCTGCCATATAAACAAGAAGATGTAATTAAGTAAACAACATATTTGCCAAAAAGCACAAACTAAGGTGAAAAGTAAAATGAAACCTTTGCAACACGTGATTTTGCTTTAATTTCTTTTTCTCTCTGCTCGCGGCGATCATTCAGCATTTGCCTCTTTGACCTGACCTCAATAAAATCATCATCGTCACTAGGAGCCTTGATGCCAGGTTGCTCAAATATACGGACAATATTTCCACTTTGTAGTGATGTATCTACATCCTCCCCAGAATGTGAGACGTTCTTTCTCAAAGATTGTTTTATAGATCCATTTTCAACCCTGCCTCCAGAATCTGTCTCCCACGCAACAAGCCGTGAACTCAAGCCATCTGATTCAAATTTCTGTTTTGGTTGTCTATTTGACCCAATAACAACCCTTTTGGACCCATTTCTTGCTCCAGTAACCTTACCTTCAGTATTAGATTTATCATCTCCGTAAAGGCTAGATGAAATTGATCCAACAGATTGCTTCTTATCAGCATTTTCCCGAACTCGAAACTCAGTTCTCTGGCGCCGTGGTCTCCTTTGAAATGCACCAGGATCTTGTTGAGAAGCCTCAGCAGGCTGTAATGAAGATTTCAAGCATGTATTTTTCACTACATATCTTTTACGTCTCCCACCTGTTATTATGCCTTGACCTTTTACAAGGTTGGAATCCTTATCCTTCGAAGCTATCTGCAACGATGACTTAACAGTTTGAGGTTGGTCACCTAACTCTTTAGTAGGTAACATTTTGGAATTTTTCATAAATGATTCCTCCATTTGAAAACCTGATTCACCCATCAAATTTCCATCACCAGTGCAAGAAAGTTCGCCCTGGCCTCGTTCCACTTTTAAGATGGCATTTGTGGATGGCAACAACTTCCCATCCTTTGACACCTTACCATGAGAGAGAAGATCTACGTGCTGTGAAAGAGGGCCAGGTTGGCTATCAGTTGAGGCAGACAACAAATCACCCTTGATTAGATTATGGGAAGTTTCTTGAGCAGATTGAATAGGCAGAGGACCTCCAGCATTCTGATTCAGTGGAAAATTAGCTGGAACAGTGGGTTCAACAAAGGACATAGATTGTGGTGCCAGTGGCAACACTCCCTGCGAAATAGGTGAAGTATATTGCAGCTGACCAAACTGAAAGAAAGGCTGTGATGGATGCATCTGGGTTCCAGATGGGCCAACAGGTGGATGCAGATGAAGAGGCATCTGTATAGAACCTATCTGTATAGCTGGAACAGGTGAAGGTATCAAAGATGGACCAGAAAATAGCCCAAACTGGAGCTTGACAGGTACCTCTGATTGACCATGAACAGAGGGAGCACTGGACATAAAAATCTGTCCTGTTGATAATGGAACTTGGGCCTGAGAAGACAAGCCAGCGCTAGGAGCGTCCATATGGTTCATAAGTTCAGATGCTGCCGAAGTTTGAGGAACATGCTTAGGTTGGATCACCAAGTCCTGCATTTTTTTCTTCTCAGTTTCCTGGAAGATTCCAGAAGTATCATCAAAACCCAGTTCCACAGAATCAGCCATATTTTGAAGGGCTTGTTCTTCACTGCAAATCCCATCAAAAGATCCCAGTTCTTTCACATTTCCAACAGAAGCTTGGGGTGGGACAAATTTTGCATCTTCATCCCTCAAATTTCTTTCAAATTCATCATTGGGCATCCCAACCTCAACACCCTCATTGAAGCCTAGCACCAAATTGTCCATCATGTCAGGTGAACCTTTCTCCTCTAGTTGAAGGTCTTCAAACTCTTGGGCTAGGTTTGTATTCTCATCTTCTCCATCATGCGCTTCATCTCCTTCCCCATAGTCATCTTCATCCTCATCGTATTCTTCTTGCTCCTGCAAGGGGTCGTCGGTCTCAATAGGCCATTCTTCATCATCATAACTTGAGTCACTCATCATTTTCTCTTTTTCACCGTCAATAGGCAAGGCTGCAGATTCATTAACTTGTAAACCCAAGGTCTCATCTTTGTGATCAGCAGCTGATCCAGGGAAATCACCAGAGTCATCCAAATCGTCATGAGATAGATGAACAGGAGAATCAGGGGGACTAGAAACAGAGAGTGAAGATTGTGAATCACATCTTTTTGTGTCCATATCCATTTCCTGTGCCGCATTGTCAGTACTGTCTTCGTTCAGATCAGTTATTTGAGCTGTTGAAATGATCTCCTGATGGCTATTATCAAACATTTTCTGCATGGTAGATTTACTTCTTGTGCCCTCGTTGTACGGCAACTCATTCAGTGTAAAAGTTGAGGGCCCAGGATGTTGGTCACCCCTGTAAGAACTTCTTTGCATGGAGTTCATGGAAGGAGGTGGAAGAACGCGAGGTTGCCTCGTCGAGTGTCGTGACCTTCCAAAGGAATAAAGCCCATCTGTCTCAGAGTTGTGATATACATGTTCATGATAGGGAGTATAAAGAGTGCCCTGAGAATGACTCTGTCCCCATCCACCGTCACCAAATCTCTCTGTAAGGGTTTCGTGAAATTCAGATTCAAACTCCAGATTTCTACTAAAATGATCTCCATCTCCAGAGAGATCCCACCTCTGACCCTTAATTTGTCTGAAATCATCCATGCGAGGTTCAGGAATCCCTCCTTTATAGTAAGTCTTGGATGACATAAATCCAGGTCCTCCATGAGCTTCTTTTCTGGAAAATACTCTGCCTCCAACATCAGAGTCATGCTGAGGGCTATGATGGCCATTCTCCCGGTCGTGTGAAAGGAATGATGAGCTGTTTCCATTCTCAAATGCATCTCGCTTCCATGAACTATGATGCTTCCCTCTGTCCAAAAAAGAAGAGGAGGCATCTCTGGAAAAGAGAGGCCTAGAACCCATCTCAAAAGGCCGATTTGATCCTGAAGAATCAGCGGATCCTGAAATTGTAATTCTCTCCACCATCCTTTCACCATCTTCCCAGTCACCACCATCTGCTAACTTGGGACCATCTTTTTCTGTAGCTGTCACTGATATCTTCTCATCTGTCAAGATATAAGAATTATTATTTTTTGTTGTTTCAGCATGCCTTTTTGCAATTCTTTCCTCTAATTCTAAAAGCTTCTGTTTGGCAGCCTGTTTCCTCCTCTCTTCCTCCATAATAATTCTGCGTTTCTCTTCCTCTCTAGCTATCCTTTGCTCTTCAGCCTTTCGCATAAGTTCCAATTTTTCTTGTTCGGCTCTACATGCAGCTTCTCTGGCTTCATCTTCTAACCTCCTCTGTTGTTCTTCTTGTTCCCTAGCCAGCCGAATCCTTTCATCTTCTTCTCTCCGAGCTAGCTCCATAGCCCTTTCCTGCTCGGCAATTA
Organism: Erythroxylum dillonii; assembly: GCA_032467995.1. NCBI lineage: Eukaryota > Viridiplantae > Streptophyta > Magnoliopsida > Malpighiales > Erythroxylaceae > Erythroxylum > Erythroxylum dillonii. The sequence goes on from JANKYE010000225.1 coordinate 5,578,141, forward strand.
TGCGTTGCCTCTCCTGTTCCTGCACTTTCTGCACTCTCTCAAGTTCAGCCTCAAAAGACTCCCTGACCGGATCATGGAAATCAGTCTGTTTAACCACATCTTTCTTCTTTTTAACCAGAGAAACAAAAGCCCCATCAAAAGGATCATGTCCATCAAACCCAATGGCTCCAAAATCCCTGATGAAAGGATCATTAAACAAAGCCTTTTCATTTTTTGAGGATGGGCGTTTCTCCCTACCAAAGCTCAGTATGGGATCATTAACTGTAAGGCCTTTACCGCCCAAAGAAAACAATGATTTGGAAGTTGAACTACTTTGGAAGTGATCACTTCTATGATTGTTGTACTGTTCATTCCCGTAACTCTCTCGACTGCTTCGATCAGATGCTCTCCCACCAAAAGGATCCATTGAGTTACTGTGAGGATGTCTCCCTACATGCCCATAACCAACATCCCTCCTTTCATTATCATGTTGAACATTGTCTCGGAAAGGGGATGGGACATATTTATTTTCATAGTTTAATTTTCTGTTCTGATTATATGGCCTTGTACCAATGCCACTTCTTTCATTGCCACCCTCTTGGATACCAAATCCATCCATCACAAGATGTGAAGCAACTCTCCATGAGTTGCCTTCTCGTCCCTCTCTACTAGTTGCTCTTGTATCTCGGCCAAAAGTGTCCAATTTAGCGGCTTCACTGGAAATAATCTTTCCAGTTTCATTGTCACGCTGCCCACGTCTATCAAAGTGATTATATGTTGGCTTCTGGGGTAAAACACTTGGCCTTGGGAAATCAGAATCCCTATCCCAGTAAGCTTCATTCTTAGTAAACACATGATCCCTCCCCCGGTCCATCAAACCATGCCCTGTATCTCGCTCATCATCTGCCCAATCCGACCTCAGGTTGAGCTTAACTAATGGAAAAGGTCCGGGAAAGAATTCCTCCTGCCTCCGGTCTTTCTCAAAAATGCCAGCACCACCTAAACCACGTTTTTTGCCTTCCTTCTCATTCTCTCCATTGCTAACATGATTCCTGGCTTGCAACCCCATATCCACAAGTGCACTCAAACCCGAGCGAGCCCCCTGCTCATCACCAAGATTCTCATTCATAACCTGCTTTTGTTTCTGAAACAAACCATCTTTCTGCTTCTTGTCTGACACAGAAACCACAGGCAAAGCTGCCTGCAACGATGGAAAATCCTCACCCCTCAAGACCGTAGCTTTCCCCGGAACTTGATTGCTCGGTGACAGACCAGAAGCCGCAGGACCAACTGAACGCACAGAAGGTGGCACATACAAGGAGCTACTATTCCCTTTACTCGCCCCATTAACAACACCATTACCTCCTTGGTCAAAACCATGATTAACACTGGAAATAGAAATATCTCCAGTGTGATCACTGCCAACACCTATAAATCTATCTTTCTCACCAACCACAGCCGGCTTAGTCCATCCCATACCGGACGAACTAGGCCGTACACCACCAACTCCCGGAGCGCCTCCGGTGGGTCCTCCTCCTGCTCCCGAGGAATCAAATCGCTCATGCTCCTTCCTCAATGATGGCAGATTCAACGGGTGTGGAACAGAAAGCTTCGTCCCAGCTACTTTTTGGGAACTCCGCGGCCGTGAAAGTACCACCATCCCTCCTCCTCCTCCGCCTCCGCCGGGGCGATTCCGGCCCGCCCCATATTGGTGGTTGTTATGGTGGTGATACTGTTGTTGTTGTGGTTGGCCATACGACTTGTTTAAATTTACAGAGACAAACTTAGTCCCGACTCCGGGATTGGCCATCTCAGGGCGGTCCGACTCCGATTATCAATCCCTCCGGCAGATTCAGATCCCCGCCAAAACATCAATTAGCCAAAAAACCTAATCCCTAAAATATTACCCCTACCAAACTTTATTGTTCCCGATCTCGCTGCAATTGGTGATCCCCACTTAACCAAACCCTAGGAAGTAGCGTCTCTCTTTTAAACTGAAATAATCAAAGATAGAAGCTCAGTTCTTTGTTGAATAATACGAAAAAGTGCAAAGAATAATGTGTGAAATTAGGGTTGATCGTGGAATCGAAATAGGAGAGGTAGGGGGCGTATGATAAAAGGAGCGCAGGATAGGGACGACAGAAATAACGTACGCCGCGTACAAAGGTGAACTGAGAAGAAAGCCCTACTAGGCACTAGCTTGCTCAAAGTGGAGGTAGAGAGAGAAACAAATATACTTACGAGTTACGATCAATTCTATTCATAATTTTTTAACGTAATTACTCATTAATAGTCTTTGAGGTACAATAAATCAATATTCATAATTTCATATCCAAGAAATTAAAATACTTAAAACATATTTTTATACAATCATTAAATTTTTATATAATCATCAGCAACCTTAATTATTATTTATTTTAAAATTAATGAACCAAAATTTAAGAAATCCAAATCTAAATTATATAGTAAAAATTTAATTGAATATTTTAATAAACAATAAAATTTAAAATCTTATCATCAATTAATAAAACTGGGATTTGATGCTAGGTGGGTTAAATAGATCATGATTTGCGTCTCTACAGTTCAGTATTCGGTTGTGTTTAATGGTCAAACCGTAGGTCCTATCACCCCCTCATCGTGGGCTTAGACAGGGAGATCCTTTTAGTCCCTATCTTTTCATTTTATGTGTAGAAGGGTTGTCGGCTCTTCTGAGGACGACGGAGGCTCGAGGTGATATACACGGTATCACCATATACAGAGGAGCGCCCAGTGTTTCACATCTAATTTTTTGCTGATGACATCTTTTTCTTCTTTAAAGCCTCGTCGACGGAGTGTCATAATATTAAGCGGATTCTTGCCATGTATGAGAGAGCGTTGGGTCAAGCTATTCACTTGCAAAAGTCGGGGATTATGTTTAGCTCTAATACGAGGGAGGAGGTGAAGTAGGAGGTGATGTTGATTTTGGAGGTTTCAAATCTAATCGACCATGGGCGGTATTTGGGTCTCCCTTCGCTAATTGGGCGAAATAAAAAGCAAATCTTTGCTTTTCTGAAGGATAGGCTCAGTAAACGTATCCACAGTTGGAAAAACTGTCTGCTTTCTAAGCCGGGTAAGGAGGTCGTCCTCAAGACTATCGCTCAAGCTCTCCCTACGTTTTGTATAAGTGTCTTCCTTCTCCCTCAAGGTATCTGTGACAATTTACATAATATGATGAACGCCTACTGGTGGGGGTCTTCCTCAGGTAATTGATCTAAACTCCACTGGGCCAAATGGGAAAGGCTATATGCACTCTGAAGAAGATGGGCAGTATGGGTTTTTGGGATTTATACTGTTTTAATATTGCGATGCTTTGTAAACAGGGTTGGCGTTTCTTGACTCACCCGACTTCGCTGGCGAGCAGGTTGTTTAAAGCAAGG
>JANKYE010000225.1:5581635-5600732 GCA_032467995.1 Erythroxylum dillonii
TGATGTTAATAATTTAATGGTTTCTGATATTGTGTTATGTTGTGGTTTTAAATTATTGCGATGCCATGAGGATTATTAGTAGAAATGTTCTGGTGGTGCACCTTTATCGTGGGATACTTGTCGGAGCAACCTCCGGGTTTCCCGTTGTGTACCATACGGTGAGGGGGCGCTACATGGTCCATTTGTTATCACTCATGTCTTTCCTTTTGGTGTAGTAGAGATACGGAGCCTAAAAACTAACAAGACATTCCAAGTGAATAGTCATCGTTTAAAGCCGTATTATGAGGGCTTCGAAATGGAAGATTTGGAGGTGTTGTTGCTAAAGGATGTGACAGGTGTCACTTAAAGCACGCAACCGGAGGTCGAGCCAATGACATTAAACAAAGGCGCTGCTTGGGAGGCAACCCAAGGGGAGTTAATTTCGGTCTTTTACATTTTTGCATGTGATATTTTTGTTAGCTACTCCATTTCTGGCATTTAATTTTACATTGCGGACAATGCAAGTTTTAAGTGTGGGGGTGGGGTACATCAGTTTAAATGCATGCTTTTGAACTTAATCGCAGCTTACGTGACTTCTTAGGCGGTTTTCAAAATTAAACAAACAAAATCTAAAATTTTTCTTGTTTTCTATTGCTTTTAACATTATTTAGTCATAATTTGAGTGTGAATTGATTAGTAAAATCCATAGCAACTCTAGCATGTACTTTTACTTTTGTGGTTTGTTAATATGCTTTATCTTTAGAAGAGTAGTGACTAATGGTAGATAAAGCCAGTGAGACTTTGAGCCTTATTTGACTGACACGTCTATATCAGTCTCATTTCCTTTTAATAATGTGTGACCTTCATGACATGTACTTCTCGAATTTGCGTTGAATTTTTATTCGAGACTACATTTTTATCACATGCATTAACATGGATATGATTAGGCATTCTTTGTTTGTCATAAGCTATATTAGCCAAATAACCTACCATATTGACGCGATTTTTTCCTTGATAAACCCCTTTTGAGCTTTAGCCTTTTTTTTTGGTATAAACCACATTTTATGCCTTTTAACTTAACCAAATGTCTCACCTAAGTCATAAAGCTAGTGGAATATTTATGATTGTTGAGTTTGTGGATGTACAAAATTTTAAGTATGGGGGTGTATATATGTGAGGGTTATTTATAACGTTGAGATGCTATTTTATGTCTTATCATCGAAATTCCCATTTTGATATAGTTGTTTTAATTTTTACAAGGGAAGGAAAGAAAAAGAAAAAAAGAAAAGAAAAAAGAAAAAGAAAAAAAGAAAGAAAAAAGAGAAGAAAGAAGAAAGAAGAAAGAAGAAAGAAGAAAGAAAAAGAAATTGTTTACAATAAATTTGTGAAGGAAGAATTGCATATGGGTTTAAAAGTTATTTATGATTCATGCATTTTCCTAGAGTTGTAATGGTTGAGTTATTTGAGTATGTTGAATATGAGGTAGAGGTATGCTTGAAAGGTTCACTCTTGTGATTTCATTGGCATAAATTATATGAATGATTCCTTCAGATTGATATGTGCTTCATGTGGTTTGTGCATGAGAGCTAAATGGGGTTGTGAAATAGAAATGTTGCATTTGTCATAGCTGAAGATACCCAGTTTTTGATTGAGTGTTACTTTTGTTTCACTAGCTGTGATGGCTTTTATGCTACTTGACCTAAATATACCTCACCTTACCTTTGCCTACATTACAACCTTGAAAAGTCCTTTGATTCATGATTTTGCATGTGAACATTAGTGGTGGAGAAATGAAATGATATTCAAAGTTGTAAGTTATCATGATCATGAATGGTATTGAGTGTACCCATTGATATATTTTAATTAAACACATTTTTCAAGTCTACCATTAGATTGCTCAGTTTTTGAATATATTGAATGTTAATAGACCATAAGTAAAAGCTTTGAATGTTGAGTTTTTGTTTAGGTTTTTAAAAGTCGTTCACTTTTACTTATGGCTATCTATTCTTAAGAAATGTAGAAAATGAGTTAAAGTTTTGGTTTGTGATTTTAATTTTGACGATTTACCCGAGGATGGTCAAAGACCAAGTGTAGGGGTATTTTGATAGGATTGAATTTTCTTATATCTTTATATGCATGTACATATGATTTCAATCCTATTTTTATGATAGAATGTGTGATTTGTGTTTAATTTGTGTTGACGATTAGGTTGAATATGTTGATATATTTTTGAGAACAAAATGACAAGTACGCACAGCTGTGCGTTAACGCACAGCTGGTGTGTTATAAGGGATTTATAAAAGGGGCAAAGGGTTTTTAATGAGGAGGTTTTTAATTTGTCTTGTGAACATATAGGAAATAGGGTCGGCACACTGATGGGTTTTTAATTGTCTTATAGAAACAGTGCAGGGAGAAGAGTTTCAGCGTACACAACGAGCAAAGGGATTTAAGGGATGATGAACTTAATCGTCTCGTCAATGAACAGTGCCAGCACATGAGGCAAGAATGAGGCATTAAATGTGGAGAGCTGCTGAATGCTAGAGGGAGCTGCTGGAGACTTGAAGCTGGCGTAGAAAAGGAGAGGAACTGCTAACGTTTAGTCCTCACACCAACTGCTACAGTGAGACTCACAAACAAATAGTAAGCACCGGAGAATAAATTGTTATGTTGTTGGTATTAATTTAGATGGTTTTGAGATTGATGATCTTAATATATTATTTTGATCGTTTTATTTCGAACCTATTGCTAAAATATTAATTGTAATCCGTAATTGTTACTTTTGATATTTGTGAGTGGCATCTAACGATCGTTAATCGTTAGGAACAATATAACTTAGGTTAGATAACCCAAACGTGTAAGGTTATTGCCTATATTGATTGTTTTTCAATTCATAATATGACTGCCAAATTGAATCTAGAGATCGTATCCTAGGTTGTTTGGTAGTTAGATTTAATTAATGGTCGTATCTTGAGTAATTAAACCTAAGAGAAAACCGAGATTTGTAGGGCGTTCTATTAGCCTCAGATCAATAGTCCGAAAAGAATTGTAAAGACTTTAGAATGAAGAAATATGCTTGATTGTGCTTAGGTCGAGACTGACCCTAGAACCGGACCTTACTCATACTCGGCACATTTCTTATTTTCGATTATTTGTTTTAATTTTTTTTCGATAGTTTACTTTTACTTTAATTTTCTAAATTGTTTTTAAACCAAAAACCCCCTGTTTGCTTGCTTTGCATCAATTAATTTCGTTACGAAAATTAACCGAGCATTCCCTGTGGATTCGATCCTGATTTACCACAACTACAAATTTTAGTGTGCAGAGTCAGGTAAATTTTGTAGTGCACTCGACATGCATTGTCAGCTAACCATTCCAAACTTTTCGAAATTGAACTATTTGGAGTATACTCAAGGGGCTCAAGGTTGCAAATAACCCCTATAGAAGCCTCTTGCCAACTTCATGCATCATCACTGATTACTTCTGACACTCTTGCTGTTATTGGAAGATCCGGTCGATTAATCTCTCTCAGAGTTGTAAAGTCCCTCAGTATTCCACTTGGGTGTCATGGATCCTGCCACAACAGAGTAGAAATTCCATTCGCTATCCTAAATCTAAGTTGTTTCCATAATTTATCCCTCATAACTAAGATTTTTCTCCAACTCCAGGAACTATTATTGGTTGGTTGGATGCTCCAGAAATTTTCCCTTCGTAATAAAATTGTATGGACCCACTTAACCCAAAGAGCTTCCCTATCTACAAACAAAAACCAAATCCTTTTACCTAACAGAACATAATTCCATGTGGTCAAATGTTTGATCCCTAAACCTCTTCCTTTTTAGTTATACAAATATCACTCTATTTCACCTTGGCAGACGAATTAGAATCCACCTTCCCTGCCTATAGAGAATTCCTAAGCTTAGACTCTATGTCCTTAAAGATGGATGAGGGGAGGATGAAAAGGGAAGACCAGTATACTTAGAAAGAAGACAAGACTGAAATGACCAATTGAAGTCTACCTGCATAGGAAAGAGTTTTATGAGTCCAATTGTTTATCCTCTTCTCAATTTTTTCCAAGATGGGTGAGTAGTCCCTCCTAGATAACCTTCCTGTCAAGAGGGGAACCCCTAAATAACGAATGGGAAGGGTGCCTTTTTTAAGGCCAGAGATATATTCCATTTGATGAGTTAAATAAGTCACATATGGAGATAAGAAAAATTGACTCTTGGAAGTATTCATTTCCATACCTGAAAAACTGGAGAAAGTAACCAAAAGTCAAGTAAACTTTGTGCTAAGTTCAAATCAGCATGGAAAAACATTAGGAGATCATCAGCGAACAAGAGATGGGTGATTTTTAGGGGTTTGCATTGCCAATGATATTTGAAGGTAGGATTAGCGACTATAATATCATTACGAGTTAGAATAGACTCAACACCAATTAGGACTGAAAATGATGCGCAGTTAAATTGATCACATGCATTTAATAAATTATGTGTCACAATCCCAACTAATTCTTACTAAAGCAAACAACAACTTGGGATGAAACCCTCGAATGATTATAAATATCGTGTGTCAAGTAACATAGTAAGGTATCATACTATTTTTGTACCAACACTAGAATCCAACCAGGCCAATGGCACCTCTTGTGCCTTGTAGATGGTATTGCAATCAACCAAATTTAGTTTTAAATTTATTATGTGCAAAAGCAACGTTGTTGGGAATTGTAGGAAGCCAATAGGCAATGCAAATTGCTAGGAAAGCGCAACGCAATGTGAATGAGCAGACAAACATATCCCTCGTTGGCAACTTTGTTCTCTCCCAAAATGATGTATCCTTTCCAAAGTCATTACAACCATTTCAGATTACATAAGTTGCAATGCCAAGTAGTTACAGTGTTTGGTGTAAGAAACATCTCTTTTATGTGAACAACATTGTATACTTCGTATTGGTTGTTGGGAATTTAACCTTCCAAACTCACCCCAAGGATATTTAATAGACAAAAATATCAAAAAATAATAACACAAGAGAATTTACGTGGAAACTCCCAAACTGGAGAAAAACCACGGGCATTGAGAAGAAAATTCACTATGTGAAAAATTCTTACAATCACACAATTTTTCCTCTCACCCAATCCCTTAATACACCAATACACCCACAAAGAAATACCCAAGGCAAGCTCTCCAACTCTCACCTCAAAAGAGGAATTTAACTAGAGTCAAATTTGTCATACAAATCTTTGACTTTGTTTGGCACATTAAACAAGAAGGTAGCAACTTCCTTATATAAGTAACAATCTTGTTTCAATTGTTTTCCCCAACCAATATGGGACAACAAAGGAGCCAAACTCAACAATCTCCACCTTGGAAACTTTGGTTGATCCCACAACCATACTCCACCTTAATGAAAATCTCCTGAAAATAACATAACTCTCAATGTAGAGAATTATCATGCTTCATAGCATCATGCTCCACCATAAAAGCATACCCACTCAAAATAAATCAGTTCTAAGCCTTTTACTTGGCACATGTCGAAAATAACCTTGCTGAAAAATTAAGGTGCAACTCCCATGTTTAGCTTTCCTAGAAGTTCATCAGCCATCGACATAAATTTCACCACACACCTTGCATTAATGCCAAACTAATGCCCGTGTTCAAACTTATGGACCCGCTAACAGTAACACATCCTCTATCATGGCAACTTTGGGATTAGCGACATGCCATAAGGATGTACATGCCCCCTTTTTAGAGAGCAAGATCATCATCCATGGAGACAATGTTAGCGATATTGTCAGTCTTTCCATCAACTGACCCAGAGCCTCTTGCCGAACTCGCTCTACCTTTCGGGTCATTTTTCTTCACATGCCCAAATTGTTCACAATTCCAGCATACTACATTTTTCTTCATGGAGTTCTTCTTCCGATATCCAGCTACCACCAAAGTTGAGTTTTCAAGAGGAGCATTTCTTCCACCACTCAATCTTCTCTCTTCTGAAAAAAGTTTTCCGGTAACTTTAGAAAAAACTATCTTCTCCTTCCCATGAATCAAAATCGGTTTCATGTGTTCATATGAAGGTGGAAGAGGCCAGATAAGTCTCAAAGCTTGATGCTCATCATCTATACGAACTCCAATTGCCTCCAGTTCAGAAACGATCATATTAAGAACACTTAAATGATCTGAAATTGTAGTACCTTCCCTCATCTGCACTGTATGCATGAAACTGCTCCTTTAGATACAACCGATTTAAGACATCTTTGGTTTGATAAACTCCTTTAGTTTTTCCCAAGGCTCATTTGTTGTAGATATTCCATGCACATTCGCAAGGACATTCTTAGCCAAACACAATCGTATCCCACTTGTTGCTCTCAAATCCAGATCCTCGCAATCTTCATCGCTCATACTAGATTTGCCTGTACTGATATCAGGGATTTGTCTGCCTTTCAATGTCTTATGTAACCCCGACTGAATCAAAATGTCCCTGACTTGCACTTGTCACAGGCCAAAATTGATTCTCCCGTAAAATTTCTTCACCTCAAACCTAAGAGGATTCGAAGCCCTATTTCCTGACATTTTTCTTGTACTCTTCTGCCCTGATGAATTTTACCGTAGAAATGAATAGTACACTAGGTAAGTTCTTGGAAAAGAGAGGTGGGTCACAACGGACACACTTAAATATCAAGTCTTTCCTTAGCCAGAATTTTCCTACACATGTACTACCACACCAAAGTTCCGCCGCACCAAATAAATCTTTATAAAAAAAATTCTTTTTTAATGTGGAAGATCAGTCAAAACTGCGATCACAGAGCATACTTAGAATTTTCAAGAAAAACACACCTTGGCTATGATATCACTTGTTGGGAATTTATACCTTCCAAACTCACCCTAAGGATATTTAATAGACAAAAATATCAAAAAATAATAACACAAGAGAATTTATGTAGAAACTCTCAAACCGGAGAAAAACCACGGGTACCGAAAAAAATTTACTATGTGAATAATTCTTACAGTCACACAATTTTTACTCTCACCTAATCCCTTAATACACTAATATACCCACAAAGAAATGCCCAAGACAAACTCTCCAACTCTCACCTTATAAAAGAAATTTAGATAACGAGGGGTGGATTAATTGGTCCAGATTCCTCACTTAAGACTCTCATCTCTAGGAGGTCTTGAGTTCGAGTCACGCCAAAGGAGGGGAAATAGGCATGTTCCTATTGATGATCCTCTAGCCCCCTAGGCACAGCTCCTTGATCGGATCAATTACGGACGCCTCGCTTCCAGCAGCAGTGTGGGAGTTGGAGCTACTAGGGAACCTGAGGGCTGATGGGAACCTGATGCTAAGCAGGGGGAGCCAGTGATCAATCATCAGTTAACCAATCAAATATGTGAAGATTCCTTGTGCACAGAAGTATACAGGCTACGTAAGAACATGAGGGATCTTGGGGTTCCAGATTTACATCCTCTAGGCTCTTGGGGTGGGATCGTAGAGGCTTAGGATTAGTCTGGCTAAGCCGGGATACCTAATGTAATAAAAAAGAGGAATTTAATTAGAGTCAAATTTGTCATACAAATCTTTGACTTTGTTTGGTGCATTAAACAAGAAGGTAGCAACCTCCTTATATAAGTAACGATCTTGTCTCAATTGTTGTCCCCAATCAATATAGGACAACAAAGGAGCCAAACTCAATATTGGTAGCTCCAGCAATCATGGGTATAGCTTTCGTATTTCAGACCCCAGAGGAAAAATGACCAAGAAATGAAGATCAAAGCAAAAGAATTGTTATTATTAAAAAAAATATTTTAGAAACTAGATCTTTCTTTCCTTTAGTTATTTATTTGATGGTGGGGTTTACTACTTTTGAGTCCAGTGCCGGCCCAGGGCAGGGGCCAGCAAGGCACCCGTCCAGGGCCCACAATGAGAGGGGGCCCCACTTTATCAGCCCCCTCTCTAAACTATTAAGAAATAAGAAGTGATGCATAATAATATTTTAAATTTTAACTCTGGTATATCACTTATAGGAAATACTTATTTAATTGTTCAATCTAATTTGAGAGTGTAGCCCTCTACCAATAAAAAAAAGTCTTTACTTATAACGTTAAATGACTTTAACACTACTGTAATGACTTTAACGTTATAACTTATTGTTATAACTTTTTTTTAAAAGTAAAAGTAATTTTGTGTTATAACTTTTTTTTAAGTAAAAGTAATTTTGTGATCTCCGTGCTTATAAATAGTCTTGAAATATTTAAATATATTTTTACCTTCTAATTTTTTATTTTCATCAATATATGTATTTAAAGTATTTCAACTCAAAAATTAGTTGCAAAAAATTTTATGATTCTGTCTTCTGAGTTTTGAGTATAATTTAAAAGTAAAGTTTCTAATTTTTTAATATATTTTTACTCTTTGTTTTTTAATATTAGATATTAAATTTTGCTATTTGTTAGTGTTATAATTATTTAATATTTAGTTGATTATGTAAACTTATAAATTGAATCATTTATGTTTCATACAAATATGTAGACTTAAGTATATTATCGATTTATTGGGGCCCTTTTTTTAAATTTCGCCCAGGGCCTATAAAACTATAGGAACGACCCTGGTGTCAAGTGGTAGACATGGTTGAGTGACAGATGTGAGACATGCACAACAACCACGTGGGTGAAGCAAAACCAATTCTGCAGTTTGTATTGTTTTTCATTCGGTTTTGTCCAACACTGAAATCACCTAGTTGCATCTATTGAGACATTGGCTTTTGAATCTACTTCACAGTAAGAATTTCAATACTTAGAGAGTGTTTATTCTATTATCCTTGGTTTTCTTCATCCACCAAGAACTTCATTATCAAAATTTGAACTAAACCAAGTAAGTGATTTTGATGATGATTTAGTGGTATTTTTGATACTGCATGCATTGGATTGAAACACTGGTGTTATTGGGGTAAAATGAAAATGATGCAGAAATGTATGAGAATTGATAAATCTAGATACTTTGTTTTGTTTTGGAGAAAACTTGTATGTTGACATGCGTGAATCTGTAGAGTTGTTTAAATGTGTTGGAAATTTTGTTGAACCATGATTTTGATGATGGCTAGTGTTAGAGATGAGTTTATACATGTGCAGGTATAGTAGTAGAGTTCGGGGAATACATGTCCTAAATGACTCATATAAAGATTTGAAATTGTGAATGTGGAAAAAAATGATGAAAAATTTAAAGTTGCATGTTTGATAATCGGATTTTGATGTTAAGTGTGGAGTTTGGATTTTTGTATGTGTGTGTACTGATAAGTTAAAAATGAAGTAGGGAAATTGTTTGCAAGTTATTAGAGTTAATTTTTGAAAGATTGAATTTTTGGAAAAAATTTACAGTAGAGAGAGAGAGAGGAAGAACACAGAGTTTTGGATTTTGGTGTTTGATTGATAAAAATTGATTCTAATTTATTTGGAGATTGAATTGGCGTTTGAAATGTTGAAGAGATAAGTTGGAAGGAAGTGGAAAGGTTGGAAATGAAAGACTTATGGGATGAAATGGAGAAAAGAATCGGCGAAGAAGGAGAAGAGAAAAGTACCGTTGACTTTCAACGAAACTAGAAAAACACCGTTGTGCAAAGAAGAAAAATGTCAAATGTCACGATCGTGCAAAAGCATGACTGCAACTTTGCAGAAATCAGGTGAAATGCACGATCGCGACTTTCAATGGTTTTCCTCTGAAGGGATTTTGCCGAACATCCTTTAATTGTTTTATTATAACTTCTTCATCCAATGTCCAAATGACTTGATTCTTAGACCAATAGATTCATAAGATATTGTTATACATCTCCACCAACAATCATAGCTTTCTAAAATGGATTGATTGATGAATTTTAAGGTAAAATGTGACTGTGCTGAAAGAAGATAACTAGGATGATTTTTTCTGAACATACTTCGGTAATTGGACTATATCCTGATCTGTAGAACTTAGAATAAGTTGATGATTCAATTAGAGACATAAGGATACAAGTTTTATGAAGAGGTTGAATTCTAATTTGGCCTTTAAGAATTTCAGAATCTGATTGGAAGTTGAGATAAGAATTCTGCTAAAGCTTTAGAATAGTATAAGTAAATTAAGTATAACTTTCAGTATTCTTAACCAAATTGGATGAACTTGGTATCATTGGAAACTTAAGACATTGGAGTACAACTTTCTAGAAGGAAGTGTTGCCTAATTTTGTCATTAACCCTATTAGATTAATTATGCAAAGTTGACCATATGAATGTAAGAAAAAATCTGAAGTGGTTAATTAGGTTATGAAATTAATTGCACATTGTTTTATGTTGGTTCAAATTGTAAGTACAAATGAGATTAATGAGGACTTTGATATCTAAATGATTTGATAAGATACCTGGAATTGTCATTGAACATGCATTGTGCATATTTTATATAAGTACATGTGCATAAAGGAATACTTTACATTTGTGCAAGAATGTGATATATTGTAAATGTGTTTTGTATGGTATAGAGGAACTCATGGGATACCAGTCTAACATTACCGGACTATCAAGGCAATAGCATTTTGGAGTGTACTGTGAGTCAACCTAGATGAATTTCCTAGGATTGATTTGATTTGATTTGTTTATACTTCAATATTATAGAATTGTTTGTGATTTGTTTATGAAATTCCTGATTTGAAGTCCGAGGAGTTTAATAGTTGGGCATGTATTGGAAGTATTCTGATTTGATATGAATTTTTTAATGACTTTTGATTCTCAACAAAAGTTAAATACCGGACTTAGGTCTGATGATAATAAAAACTTTGTCTGAGCATTTGTATAAGATTATAATATATGATATATTCAGTATTTGATGCATTTCATAACATGCATGCTCAGATAAAGGTGTTATGACTTGAGTAACCAATTTGAAGCGCTTCCACATAGAACCTTGCTCCGTGATATATGTTTCTGCACGTATAGCTATGCTCCGTGATTCTGTTCTGACTGAGCCCTATGGGCCAGTATTTGTATACGTATGTGATAGGCACTCAGTCACAATAATAAGAACGAATGTGAGTCTCATACATATAGCATTCATATAAGACTAAAATTCTTTGAATGATTTGCAAAGCTGAAATGAGTGACCATATGATATGCTATGTTATGTGAGTATCTGAATAATAAATGTATGTTCAAAATCAATATCTGTGCAATATGTGATGTGTATATGTGATCTGGTGAAATCGTCAATGATGATTCACTCATTGAGTTCTCAAAACTTATCAAAAATTGCAATGTGGTTTTTCAGGTACGAGACAGGAGACCCAGTTCCTTAGTCAAGACTTAAGGAATCTTTTGGATAGAAAAATAGCTCAGAGGTCTGTCAGCTGACATTAGAAGTGCTGTAGCATTTATTTTGTAGTTTTGTTAGAACCTATAAGAGGTTTTGTAAATATTTGTATGATGGAAACAGTGTAAGAATTGTGAATGAATGCAATCAATGGTTTTAAAATTTAGTGACTTGTGAGTATGTTAGATGATGCTATGTGTAAGTTCGATATGTTTTTGCTCCAAAATACCATTATCATAGGTTATGTACTTAATTGTCCTCAGATGTTCGGGTGTATACCCTATGGTAGTGGAATGTTGCATTGGGTTACCAGAAAACTTAATCAGTGTCATTATGAAGTGTGTGACGATAGTGTTTATGCAAGTTGCTTGGCAGGGCAACGTTTATGAGCCTTTCAGTCCTTCGAAGGGTATTCGACAAGGCGATCCGCTCTCGCCTTATATTTTTGTGTTATGCATGGAGAGGCTCGGTCACCTTATATCGAAGGAGGTGGGACACGAGATTTGGAAACAGATAAAGCTTAGTCGTATAGGGCCTCCGATATCCCATCTTTTCTTTGCAGATGATCTTGTTCTGTTTGCTGAAGCTACAGAATCGTAGATGCAAGTGGTAGCAAGGACTTTGGAGTCTTTTTGTAAAGCATCAGGATAGAAAGTTAGTATCGCTAAAACTTGGATTTTTTTTCTCTAAGAATGTTTCCTGAGAAAATGCGCGTCGTCTCAGTCAAGGCCTACAGATAACATGTACAAATAATCTTGGAAAGTATTTATGAGTTTCTTTGATTCATGAGCATATGACGGGAAACACCTATCAATACATCCTAGATAATGCTCAAAAGAAACTTGCAATATGGCACGCAAGGATGTTGTCATTAGCGGGGAGAGTTACTTTAACCCAATCAGTAATTTCTTCCCTCCCAATATTCACGATGCAAACGATAAGACTTCTGAGGCAACTTTGTGATGAATTGGAGAAAATCATGAGGGATTTTATATGGGGTTTAACAGACGATCATCGAAAAATGCATTTAATTAACTGGGCGGAAGTGTGTCAGCCAAAAAATGCAAGGGTACTAGGCATTAAATGCATTCGTTCTTCCAATAATGTGTTATTCACAAAGCTTAGGCTGGGATTTGATTGCTCAACCCATAGCCTTATGGGTCCAGATCCTAAGGGCAAAATATCGGCTAGATGCTTATCATATACCCCTGATGTTAGATAGGAAAGGGGCCTCGGTTATTTGGAGGGGGATATCTGCAACCTGACAGTTTGTACGCCAAGGTATAAAATGAAATCTGGGCAATGGGAGGCATATTTTCTTCTAGCTGGATAATTGGGTGGATAGGTGGGGACCATTAATATTCGTGGCGACTTCTCAAATTCCTACCAGTGTTCTTTCCTCTACAACTGCAAACTTTACAAATAAAGTCGGCCCCTGACATTGGAATTTGTTCCAACAATATCTCCCTTCCACAGTTTGTATGGATATTGCAGCCATCCGTCCTAATGTTGAAGGTATAGTGGAAGACAAAATGGTGTGGAGACAAACTAATCACGGGGGGTTCACAGTGACGTCAGCTTATGAATTAATCAAAAGTAGCACTATAGATGTTAATAACAGGCTTTGGGAGTTAATATCGAAATGGGTAGGGTCTCAGCGGATTAGGTCTTTCCTTTGACTTTTGGCTAAGAGAAAACTATTGACCAATCAACAGCGAGTGGCTCGACATATCACAAGGATAGCAATTGTCACTTCTATGGGCAAGAAGAGTCATCACTACATGCAATACGGGATTGTCTGAGAGTGAAATCTTTCTGGTGTAACTTCCCCCCTGAGGTGGTTGATACGAGCTTTTTTTAACAAAATGAGGGAATGTGGGTGAAATCCAACCTTATGAAGCACTCACAAGTGAAGCAGGTAGAGTGAGTTACAATCTACTGTGTCGCCTGCTGGTTCTTATGGCTATGGAGAAACAAAAGCCTTTTTGAGGTTGATTTTGTTTGGCCAGAAGACGGTACAAGAATCGTTATGGATTACGTTGATTGGATAGTAAGAGCAAGAGTTGTGAAAAACTGCGTGTTTAAGGCATAGGGTTTGCCTATGGGTAATTTAGTGGGTTGGACCAAACTGACGAAGGATTAGGTTAAACTAAATACAGACGGTGCGGTTAAATAAGGGTCTAACATTGCTATCGATGGAGGATTAATTAGGGATTGTCAAGGTCAAAGGTATGGTGGATTTCAACAGAACATTGGAAGGAGCTTGCCTTTAGCTGCCGAATGTCGGGGAGTTTATTCGGGACTTACACTGGTCTGGGAGCTTGGATATTGACGCGTTGTTGTCAAAGTGGATTCTTTAAAGGTGATTAACATTCTTTCTTCTTCCAATATAGTTTTGTATGAGGATAATTTTTTAGTAACAGGTACCCATAAGTTATTACATCGAGCATAGGATGCAACTCGAGCATGTCTATCGAGAAGAAACCAATATACTGATAGCCTGATTTTTCTAGCAGTTTTATTAAGCCCAAGTCTGTATATATTACAGGAGCCTCCGTTGGTCGTTATGCAGCTAATCCACCGAGACAAGCAAGGAGCCTTTTACCGCAGAACACTGCACTAATGAAGAAGACTGCACTAATGAAGTGTTTGTTTTGATTTTGTGTGGGTTGTTTATTTTCTTTTTCCTTTGTAATTAAAAAAAAACAGATTTTTTAGAAAGGTTAACGAAAAATGCCAAAGATTATCAATAGCTCATTCTCGAAGATGAACTCGCCCGAACAACGAAAACGAGATTGAATTGGAGCGGAGTAGAAGCAGCACAGGTAGCTGGAGAAGAAGAACTATGGCAATAACAGAGGCAACTGAAGCCGCCTCACCGCCGTCGCTGTCACCTTCCGGCCATTTTAGGTAAATCTTGCTTTTATTTTCGTCTAATACATATTTCCTTTTTGCTAATTTGTTTTATCTCATGCCACCGTTTCAGTCAACCTCGCCACTTCTACGTCGCCGTCGACAGAATCCACTTCAAAATGGTCTCTCTCTCTCACGCATATGCGCATTCAGAACACATAATATGTATGCGGCTTTTTAGATTCGAAGAAATAGAAATTGACTTTACCCATAAAACACGGTGATAATTTGGCAGGAGACATTGGTGGATTTGCTAGGCGTTGCTGGCCGGCGCCCTGGGCTGCCGATGGTGGTCTGCTGCAGCTCCCGCGACGAGCTGGACGCCGTCTGCGCCGCCGTCTCCAATCTCCCCTATGTTTCTCTTTCCTGTCTGGTATGAGTTTTCTTTTTCTAATTAATCTAGGTTTTTGTTGATAATTATGTGTTTTTAGTTCTCTGTCTTTAGTTGGTTATGCAGTTGATTGTTCTCTGATTCAATTGTCAAAATTTGATTTTATTGTTATAGTTTCAGATGAAAATCTATGTTAAAATTTCATCAAATTGTTGTATTTCAAGATGAAAAATCTTTGTTAAATTTCAAGTGACTTGAACTTGTTGCCGGATGTGATATTGAGGGTTAGCATCTCTGCGGTCATAATAGTCAGTTACTGAAAAATCTAAGTGGTTATGTCTTTATCTCTTTAGATTAATCGTTAATATAAGGCATTCAAAATTTAGGGTTTTGCCTGATATAAAGTGTTACTTTAAGGTTTTGTCATCCGTAAATGTGACATTTGGTAGTTTGCATTTTGTGGTTCTTTTTGAGAGAGTCTCAGATTTGTTTTGCATCAGGGATAAAGTTGGAGATCTGATGTACTTTAATTGATTGCTGATACATATCATCACTACTGTTGTTAATGCCAGTACAGTGACCTAGCTGAATCGGAAAGAATCCTCATTCTGGAGACATTTAGGGAAGCAACAACGAAGTGGAACCAAAATGTTTCTCCACAGTTAGCAGATGACAGTGAAATGGGAAAACAAGAGAATAAATCTCACATGGTAGTCGTTACAGATGTATGCCTTCCACTTTTGGCTTCTGGGGAATCACCTATGTCTGCTCGTGTTTTGATTAATTATGAGCTTCCAATAAACAAGGTATATTTCCATTTTTCTCTAGGCCTTAAACATGTATTGTGCATTATGAAAAATGTCTATACAAACTTTCTTTCTTGCATGTAATGCCTAAGGGCAACTGTTCTATTTTGTGAACTTTCTGTTTCTGTAGGTAGAAGCTGAGTTTCGATCTTAAAATTAAAGGGGTATTAATCTCTGGGTCTAACTGTTTTCTGCCTTGTTAAGATAAATTTTTGAATCAAATGCAATACTCTAAAATGGGCAGTATACTTCCAAAAACTGACCTTACTTGCAGTCTAATTTTTTTCTTTGATCTACATGTAATAAATGTCGGCTTCTGGTTTATAAGTTCAGTTGTTAGATCATTGAGCATATATGTTAAGATTCTTCAAAGTAGGTCATCATTCATGCTGGAATGAGTAGCACTTATGGAGGCCCCAGTTTGATTGTACAAGAACTGACAGATTCCAAAAATTTATTGAAAATTTATTGAACAGAGCTCTTAGCCCCTATCATGTGGAATGTAGACTGTGCATGTAAATATGTACAAAGCAATACATGTTCCAAATGCGTAGTTAGCTTTTCTACTTACTGCAGTTTATTGAAATCAATACTAGTTCCTTTTGCATTAGATCCATTCACATGCCTAAGTTACTGCTCAGTTAGGGTAAAGGGCAGGGTTGTCTCAGCTATATGGCCATTGCAGATTGAATAATTGTATATGATGTTATATGTACCTCCATGACTATTTATGGCCAATGATCGCAGAATTTATCTACAGTTTCTCATTAATTTTTGTGCTTGTTGGTTTGCTTGCAGGAAACATACATGAGACGCATGGTTATATGTTTGGCAGCAGGTCCTTTTGCCACATTGATCTGCCTTGCATACTCGTAATGTTTATGCTTTGAGATCCTTTTTGACTCAGTCTAATTTCATGCAGATGGGATTGTGATCAATATGGTTGTTGGGGGTGAAGTAATAACTCTAAAAAGTCTTGAAGAAAACACCAACCTTGTAATAGCCGAAATGCCAATTAATGTAAGTCTTTTGTGGTGCTCCACTTCTCTACTATGGTTAATATTATGTCGGAATTGTATTTAACATGTGAATCTAAATGCCCAACTAATTCCTCTTAATTGTCATATTACTTTATTATTGGAGTTAAGAAGCGTGAATATGTCAAATATAGAAGTTTTACTTCTATATTTGACATTAGTGCTCGGAAGATAGGGCTAAGGATTTTAATTTTTTCCTATCTTAGTGAGACTTATCCGTGTATGTGCTGATTTTCGGCATGTTTCTGACTTGACTGTTCTGTTGTTGCAGATTTCTGAGATTTTGTGAGATTTACTTTCTGCAATCAAAGTGCAAAAAAACAAGATAATCTTTTGTACACTTTCCGACTGTTGGAGTCTTGCAGATGATCTGTGTGTAGCCTGCAACGATGTTGTCAATTTTTTGCATGTTGAGATCATCAGTAATTCAGTATATTTGTTATCTTTTTCTCTTCAAGTGATAAATTCCGTGATCTATTTGGCAGCTAAAGTGGAAGGAAAAGAAATTTGGTTGAAGATATGCTTTGTTTCGATGGAAAAATTTTCTGTTACGGTTAGGCACTAGTAGAAATTAGCATGCTTTATTTCACGTATTGAAAGTTCCAATTGCTTGATTTAAGTAGAACATAAATTGCTAGCTCAGCAGGAAAAAATGTCATGGAAAAATTCATCATTGTTGACCTTCACAAGAAGTTGGTCCCAAGTATGATGATCATGACCCAAATTTGAGACTATGGGTTGGACTTAAAAATCAATAGCTCTAAGAAGAGAATATAGAATATTTTTGAACTGGAAAGTAATATTGGTTTCTTAAAAACAAAATTTAAGTAAAAAATGAGCTCATTCTTCCAATAATTCATGTTGTTATTCCGGTACCTATTTTTGTGTACAATGATGCGATATTATGAAGAATTTCTTCCTCTAAAGAGAAGAATAGATGGCACCACTTGTGTTATTACAAATCTTTATTTTCGTGCCACAGGAATTACTTACTAATGAGGTACTTCACTGGTAGACTGATATAGTTGTTCAAAATAAGGTTCTTCGACACATTGATTATAATCTTGATGGTCTTAATAAACAAACATAAGCAACCTAAAAAAGGGTAGAGTTCGTGTCCTCTCAAATCCAAAAGCTATATTCTTTACAAAACTAAGCGGTCCAACTTGTTGCTAATTTAAGATGATACATTGATACTCAATATTTTAGACTTGATTTTATTAAAAAAAAAAAAACCTCAAGTTAAAGAAGTACATCAAAAGGTGGAGGTAGATATGTAAACAAAACAGTCGAAGACTTTTTGTGGGGCTTATCCTACATCATTTCCCGTAATACAACCTATTTATTCATCCTCAATTTATTCTAAAGCGGCTAATTATAAGATGTTCAAAATGAATTATCCTTTACTTAGATATTAGGCCACTCATCAACCCATTGTAGACAAATAATGTTGTTGTCTTCGCTGCTTTGATTATAACCTTGATGGTCTTAACCAGCAAACATAAGTAACTCAAAAAAGGGGTAAAATTTGTGTCCTCTCAAATCCAAAAGTTACATACTTTTTTACAAAATCAAATCCTACTTATTGCTGATCTAAATTGATACATTGATATTTAATATTTTGGACCTAATTTTACCACAAAAGTAAAAGAACAAGAAGTTAAAGAATTATTTCAGGAAGTAGATATGCAAACAAACAGTTGAAGACTATTAGTTGGGCTTATCTTACATCATTTTCAGTTATACAACTTATTTATTCAAACCCAAGATATCCTTAAGCGGCTGATTATAAGGTGTTCAAAATGAGTTATCCTTTACTCAGAAAATAGGCCACTCATCGTGCAACTGACATATCAAAACCTATAAGACCTCAAAAATGCAAGGAGCTTATTGATCCTTGGATCAAACCTTTACAAATTTAAACATCTCCAACTTCCCCACTTAGAACCCAACTTGTTCCATCAAATGGAAAGACAACACCCCTCAACAAAAGTTCATTGCAACTCTACATCTCATGTTTGAATCCAACGTAGATGAATATGAAAGCCAAATAACTAAAGATTCTGAAACTTTTGAGTAATTGGCAAATTTATTTGAATTAGCTTAGATAATGATAGCTATACTAGATACTTCTCACTAAACTAAGGTTAAACCATAAATTAGTGAAGCTGAATCAACAGGTATTGAACCTCTAAGACCTTAACCATCACTTATACAAGTACCTCCGTCGCGACCTACCTAAGGACTCTGGTTTACTTTTAATGATCCTCTACCTAAAAAATGGAGAGATCATCTCCATGAATTTGATGTTTGGATTGATATACAAATAACTTGACCTGATACTACTTTAAGAGATATTTTGTCCAAGTTTACATTTCATTCCATTGATACTTTATGAGAACGGGGTAAAGTCTAGATAATTATCAAAGACTCCAATATATTCACGTAGCATTTGTCAGAATTCTTCTTAGTGTTATCTATAAAGAATTTATTGGAGATTTTCATCTCATTGATAAGCAAAAATGATAAGAATACTTTGAAATGAAGTGTTGTTCTTTAGACAGGAGAGATCTTCAAAAGCATTTTCAAAGTATGATAGAATGTTATTATTTGCTTAATGGTTTCAATGATGTTAATGTTGGATCGGAAAAAGAAAGCATGCTTAGTTTGGAGAAACGATAGATTTCAAAACTTTTTAAGAAATCATTTTGC
>JANKYE010000225.1:5600832-5615325 GCA_032467995.1 Erythroxylum dillonii
TATATTTACATAACTCCAACAGTTAATCTTTGTTATATATTCATAACATAACTTCCAGATGAACTTCAGCCTAAACTTCAAAGGACCACTGCAGCTTTATATAAAGATATGAGAGAAATATCTATTAGAGAGATTTATCAAATTGCATTAGCCTCTCTTCATAAACTCTACAATTAGCAAGCATTTTTCAAGAACATGATTAAAGATTGTCCTCTTCTAAAAAAGGCTTGCAAAAAGCCTTATTTAATGATCAAGTGTAAGGAGAAAAAAGTTTGTGAGTGTCCTACCAAAAAGAAATATCATCACAAGAAGTTCTCTTACAGATGATCTTAAAAATCCCAAGTTTATACTAGAGGATATCAAAAACCATTTC
Source organism: Erythroxylum dillonii (assembly GCA_032467995.1). Taxonomy (NCBI): domain Eukaryota; kingdom Viridiplantae; phylum Streptophyta; class Magnoliopsida; order Malpighiales; family Erythroxylaceae; genus Erythroxylum; species Erythroxylum dillonii. Next base: position 5,601,206 of record JANKYE010000225.1, read on the forward strand.
GAAGAAGTAAACAACGCAGATATGCTCGATTCTTATTCTTTAAAAAGAGAGCCCTTATACAAGAAAGCATATCACTGTTTTATTTATGGAAAACTAGGACATTTTGCTCAAAAATCCTAATAAGACAGAGAGATTTAAAATTGTTGGAATCTATTGAGGCTATCATGCCAATCCATAATCACAATAACATTGAGCAAACCAGGGAAGATGAGAAAACCAAATTTGTTGTACCTATAGATTCCTCTGATGATGAGTTTGACTCATATAAGAATTTGATAGATAAAGATGTTGACCCTAAGGAAGATACTCTTGTATGCTATAACAACCATGCTTTAAGGTGGATCCAAAGCCTATCACCGATCCTCGCCTTAATGTCCATATCTAATTGTTACAATAAGATGAATATGATAAGTCAATTAAGGCTATTAGATATATAGATACTGGATCTTGTTGAAGTGTTTTGAAGCCCATTATCGTACCCTTGAAGCCTGGATATCTCATGAAAAATATTTTACTATTGTTGATAGCAACTCATTCAAAATTGGGCTTATCACAAAATGAAAAATTAGGTCAACATTTTTTCCTAATTGTATTGTGTGGACTAAAGTTCTTGGCAATCAAGTTCTTAGACCAGATATACTGATTTGCATAAATGTCTATTATAAGGCATCTTCGTTACAAATCCTACCTACTAATATCAAATGTCAAGCTAATTTCAATGCTTATATTGATATACTCAATATGTTTGAACTCACCCATGTACCTCCTCAATATGAAGTATTGTGAGATCAATTTTTTAAGCACTTTCCTAGGAATCATGTAGAGTTCTCATATGCTCATCCTCTTTAGAAGAATCCACAATTCTTTATTCATTTACCTTTAAAAAAGAATGAGGATATCAATCCTATAAAAGCTACTCATCCTTGAATGAATCCTAATGACTTGAAGCTAGTATAAAAGCAATGTGCTATACTACTTTAAGAAGGATTAATCGAGCCCATAAAATCATATTGTGCTTGCCAAGCCTTTTATGTGAATAAAAGAGTTGAACAACAAAGAGGGAAAAAGAAGTTGGTCATTGATTATAAACCTCTTAATACATTCATTTAATATGACAAGTTTTCGCTACCAAAGATCAATACTTAAGTCTTATTTCTTAAATAAGCAAAAATCTTTTTAAAATGGACTTAAAGGCAGGTTTTTGGCAATTGGGAATAGACCCATAAGAAAGGTACAAAACAACTTTTTGTTAGTGTATGTCCCTCGAACCAATTATAGAATGTACTATAATTTATCAATTGTGATTCAGTATTAGGTAGTTATAATGTTTTGCTAGAGACCACTTATAACTTGCGGGCCTGAAAGAAGCTTGGGCTTACTACTAATATTAAATAAGCCTATAGGTTCACACTAAGAGACTGAACATTCATTGGGCTTTAATAGGTTTTGGGCTTTTGGGCCTTAGGGTTTTAAGTTAATTTCGATGTTCACATGGGTCGTGATGTTTCAGATTTGCAAATGATGGTAAATATTATTACATGCTGATAGTCTAAAAGGCTAACACTTTTTGCATCCCAAAATGCTCAGTACCAATGGATTATTAAGCCATTTGGGCTCAAAGTAGCTCCATCACTATTTCAACATATTATGACAAAAATTTATGATCTCATCCTATCTATTGCCTTGATCTACATTGATGACATTTTACTATATTCCTAGACCCATAAAGAACATAGAGCAATCCTCCAATTTTTGGATCTTACTAAGCAATATAAGATTATGCTCTTAGCCAAGAAAAGTCACATTGGATAAACCTAAACAGAATTTTTAAGTATGAACTTTCATGAAGGATTTTATCAATCTGGCCTGCAAGTTTCTAGTGAATTATTGCATTTTCTTTATGAAAATCTCAGCTTAAGGCAAATCTAGCAATTCTTTAGAATTGTTAGTTATATCAGACATTTTATTCCATAATTGATTGATTATAAAAGCTCTTTATCAAGACTTCTAAGAAATAATCAACTACTATAGATTAAAGAGCAGACTAAAGTTGTCTCTTACTTAAAGCAAGTGAGTCAACATCCACCCCCTTTCAAGATTCCTAATAAAGGACAACACATCCTTCAGACATATGCAAGTTATCATTATTGGGAAGTTATCTTGATTGAAAAAATTGATATGAAACGTCATTTTTGTGGCCATGTTGGTGACCAATTCAAACAATCAGAAAAACATTATAATATCATTTATAGGGAGATTTTAGCAGTAAAAAAGAATTGAAAAGTTTAATTTCACCTTAAGGCATATCACTTTATAGCGGAAATAGACAACATGTCCTTCCTTAAGATCTTAAGCTTAATAAAATGATTTTTGCCATATAACCAATTACTTCGTTGGAAAGATTGGTTCTTTCACTATAAGTTCATAGCTCACCACATCAGAGGCCATAATGACATGTTTGATGATTTCCTTTCAAGAACTCGAAAACCAATTCAACTTCTTACTCCTGCCTTATAAAAATCAATTCCTTTCTTTATCTTCCCAGCCATGGATCTCCCTCTCTATGTCAAAGTGCAAAAAATATTTTCCTTCTATAACCATAAATTTTCTTCAGGACTTAGAAGGGATTGTTGTGTTTTTTTTTATGATAAGAAAAAAAGAAGAAAGGACCAATCTACAGAAGTATCCGATTTTTCTTCTCAAGAAAAGCCTCTTCTATTATCTCCATTAGGGATGGCAATGGGTAGGGTTCGGGTATTACTCAACCCATATCCTTATCGATTTTTTATGACTCAACCCATATCCATATCCATATCCATATCCATCGGTTTTGACGATTTACTACCCATATCCAAATCCATTGGATTGTTCAGGTTTTTGGATATCCATCGGATTGTATAGCACATAAAAATATAATTTCTAAATAAAAAATATAAAGAGCAGATTTTTACGAACGCTCCAAATCAAAATTAATTTAATAATAATAAATCAAGATTTTGATTTGTATGTCTTAAAAAATTATAAAATTGGAATAATAAAAATCATAATGTTTAGTGCAAAGACAACATATATTTTTTACAATCAAGAACTAGAACAAATACTAAAATATCCAAAGCTTCAAATTGTTTTTGCGTGAACTCCACAACATTCAAAACTGGAACAAAGACTGAAATATCCAAAATTTCAAATTGTCTTTGCGTGAACTCAACAATATTCAAAACTCCATCTCCATATCATTTGCATTATTATCATTTTATAAGAAAATAGATTGACGAGTAAAGTGGATATTTTAAAGCTGTTTCTTCTCAGAATATATTAATATTTCATTATATTTAACCATAAATATTCAAAAAATAGAAAAATAGAGTTAATAAAAAAGGGTAGGATATGGGTATCCATCGGTTCGGGTTATCACTAGACCCATATCCATATCCATTTTTTAGCATCCATTTAAAATCCATTTTTTAGCCTTCATGTCCATATTTTCGAGTCGGGTAGTGCAGATATTAATTGGGTTGAAAACCCACTGCCATCCCTAATCTCCATCTTGTTCTCATAACTCTTAAAATTCCAGCACATCCACTCCATTTTGATATCCAGACACCTTATCACACTTTACATCATCTATATGATTCTCTCACAGAACTAATCATGTGGCACTTTTGGGCTTTATCTACCTTTTATGCATGTCCTATTGCCTTGCCTCCACCACTTGTCTATCAACATTAATCTTACTAATGCGAATTATCTATTATGGACCTTCTTAGAATGGTTCCAATCATTGATCAAATGACGCATTCAATTGGGTTAAATACTTATCAATTATCAGTTATGAGGTATTCTTTTGAAAGAACATAAAGCCTAATCTTTCTTCACAGTTCATCATCCACACAATATGACTGAAAATGGTTATGTGTATACCATCAATCATTTTCAACTTTAGAAAACGTCCATTGACTAGGACAAAAGTCAAAAGAACTTGATAGATGATCTTTTCCAATTCTTTGATCACCTCAATAATCATCCAAAAACTAGCAAACCTACCACCTGCACATTTTTAGGTCCATGCCCTGAATATTTTGCTCTACCTCAACCCATTTCACCAAGTGACAGATTGAAAGAACTCGTCTTGGAGTTCCCCTTCCAGAACCTGAGTGGATCCCTCCAAGCGACCCTACAATAGCCAATTGATATTTGACTCGATCGAAGGGTTCCTGTAAAGCCAAGTCGTTCAACTATTTAAAACATTTTTTGCTTTAATAATTAAAAGTGAGGAAAGTGGTGGGAAATTTTTGTTTTAATTCATTTTATTGAAAATTTTGACAACATAACGACTACATTTTGACATTCACAAAATTTTCAAAAGCCTTATAAAATTTCAAAACACTTCTATATTCACACAAATTTCTCAACTACAAATTTTGGACTTCAAGTCCACTCACAAGCAACCCCAAACAAATAATTTTACACAATCTCTTCAATAAACTTTGAAAAGCTAAAACATATTCATGTATTTCATTTATAAGCATTTATAAACATCCATTCTTCATAAAAATGTAAATATCAAAATGACACAAGCATAGCAACACCTGATGATACAATTAATCCTGCAAAGGAGTCCTAATTACTATAGCACCTGTATGCATACCTGGGGTAGTTTGTTTAAAAACATAAAAATAAGAATGAGGTAAACGAGCTCAATGAGTGTAATCAGTTTACAAAAAAAATGAACTTTTCATAACAATATAAGCGTAATATTTCCATACAATCATAAAGCTCATAATAAAGCATTTTGCATAACAATTTATTCGTGCATCATAGCAATTGGTACTCAAATAACATTTCATAAAACATAAATTCAAATTTTCTAAAATACTATTTTGAAAGGATTTTTTTCAAAATTAAACTCATTAAAGTTTCCATTTTCTATTTTTCTTTTTCCTTAACCAATAAACAATGGTGGCAATAAGTTTTATGAAAACTTTTACAATGAAAATAAGTCATCCACTAGAATTGGCACCATACGGTGCCCCTTAAATTGCTTTTAACATAAATAGTAGCGGCACATGACTTTTCTTACTCAACATAGCTCACTACTAGTTTCTTTACCATACGGTACATTAGGCCTAAAGTCACAAAGCTGATTTTGCCTCGCTTACCTGTAAGAGGTTAACTACTAATGACTGGTAGTTATGGAGCTGGTTCTGCATCGCTTACCTGTAGTAAGTCATAGAGCTGGTTTTACATCGCTTACTTATGACTGGTTAACTACTATTTACAGAGCTAGTTCTACATTGCTTATCTGTAATAAGTTAACCACTATAAATATACCGGTATAATAACATGTATATAGCCTAGCGGTGTACCATAGCCAAAAGAAACTCATACATTTACATCTCATCTTATTTTCTAAATCAAGTATGGGAGAATTCATAGCCAAATCATATAGAATTTAACTTTCAAACTAAAACTCATATATTGCCAAAGCATACACTTATGCTAGTAATATTCACTTGTAAAATATCATTTGCATAAAACCTAGCATAAATATTCATTTCATGATTAAAAAAAAACCATTTGCATAAACTCAATTTAAAGTATACTCACAACTTGCTAGTTTCTATAAATATATATCATTTGCATAAAATCAATTTAAAGAACACTCATATGTTATCAATTCTTTTGCAAAGAATTTACTCATATAAAACAATTAAAATACACACACATGTCATCAATTCTTTTGTCAATAATTTAGTCATATAAAACAAACAAAATACACTCACTACTTGCTAGTTTCCTTTTCACCATTTTGAAACCCTTTAGTTGGTTTCGTTTTTTGATCCGAAAACCTAATACGAATACATTCAACTCCTTAATACATTTTTCAATCAAATATACCATAAACCATATCAACTTCATTACTTTCTACATACACTCCATATACTATTTTTCCTCCAAATAATAACATAAAGCTTCATTTAATAATTCCAGTACCATAAATACACTTAATGACCATCCTTAATCACATTCACATGGCCATTATATCATAACCATGATTTTATACCAATTTTTTTTAAGGCTATACTTAACATATTATACATTAAATTGTTCAAATTCAATTCCATTTGATTTCTAACACTTAAAAATCAATCTAAATTCACTTCCATGACAGTTTAGTACATACATTTAAGCCATAAAATGTCATTAATAATGTTTTTACAAAATCAAGGTCTCTAGGCTGAATTTCAACCAAAATCAAAACCAAAACCAAATCCAAAGCCAAAGCCATAGCCAAAGCCAAAGCCAAAACCAATTCCAATTCCAATTCTCTTTCATTTCTTTACTTCTTTAGTATAAAAATAATGCTATGAACATAATAAAACATCAAAATAGAATTTTGGATCATAACACATTAAGAACCCTAACTTTGGCCGAAAACTCATCTAATCATTTCCATAGTTTTTCTTTCATTCTTTCATCATTAAACTAACTTCCTAATGTCATTCATTACTCGTAAATCATCAAATAACAACATAAGACACTTTAGGCAATATATCTTACTTTTGACCAAGTTTGACAAAGAATTCATACACTTGATTCACGTGATTTTCTTTTCCCAATTGCTTCCATTGCAATAAAACTTTGATATTACATCAAAAGGGTGTAAATCATACCATCAAAACCAAATCTAACTTTTCACCTAACAAATTAAATTTTTCAACAGGATTAGTAAGCTTACCAACCCATTTTCTTCTTCTTCATCACTTAAATGACTATGGAACTTTATTGGATGCTTAATTAGAGGTAGAATAGCATAAAAAATGGTTTGAATCACTTCACTTTGGCTTGATCGTAGCTATCTCTTCTCCTTTCTCTTTTCTTTTCTTTTTTCTCTCTTTCTCTACGTTTCTATCATCAATGGCCAGCCACCAATGTTTAAAGAAGATGAAGTCTTTGTTTAATTACAAGTTTGCCCCCCATTTCCATTATAATTACACCTTTATCCTTAATAACTTCTTATAATTACAACTTTACCAAAATGTCTCATATTTGCACTTTTACCCATGCCACGTCACCATTTAATTGGTTCTCTCCTAATGACTCATCAATCAATTAACTTCTTGTAAAAATACCAAATTGCCCTTTAATGAATGCAAAAGACCAAATGCCCTTTAATACATTTAATTCACCAACTAACCGAATTAAATCTCGAAAATATTTCACAACTATCTTATCATTAAATTGATCGTGAAATACTCTAATTGTTGGACCCCGTTTTCGAAGCCCAACCCCGGAACCATAAAACGTGAGCATATTCTTATGAAATCTCCTTAACTATTATCAATTCATCTTTATGCTCTGATGCCATAACTGATGGACCCCGTTTCCAAAGCCTAACTCTTGGAACTTATGAAAACGTGATCTCTGATACCCCATCTGTTGGATCCTGATTCCGGAGTTTAACTCTTGTTCTTGGAACTAATGTAAAACCGTGAGCGTTTTATTGTTGAAAACCCTTCATTTGGAAGGAAGAATCATTCGGAAGCAAATGGTGGGTTCGCCACGGCAAATTCTAAGTTTCGCCGTGACAAACTGACGGGAACTTCCAATGAGACCCTTCGGGAAAAGTTCGCCGCGATGACCTCATATCTTTGCCACAATAAAGTTTTGGGATTACGCAAGAATTGCTCTTGGGAAAGGTTCGCCGCGGCGATCTTTGTGGTTTCACTGCGGTGAAACCCTTGAAATCACAACCCTTAACCTAAAATTTCCAATAGTCTCTACATCACTATTACCTTACCTTTAGTCTATGTTGTCCTAAAATCACTCCCTCTAATGCATCGTTATTTCATAACAATTTAATATTATCTCATCATACTCTCTAATCTCTTTTCATTTAGTTCATTTCTTACAACTAATTCTCATTATTCATAAATCCTATCTTTCTAACATAACATCTCACTTATATATATACAACAACAATTCATAATCAAAATATTCATCTCAAATCGATAACTTCTTCAAGTATACCTAATTTCAATTCAACCTCATCCAAACACAATTTTATATTTCAACTCAACCTTATCCTCACACAAATTCATATTTCAACTTAACATCAAAAGTAACAAATTTTACAAATCTTTAATGGGATTTCAAGCCACAATACATCAATGTATCAAATCTCCAAATACAAAAGTTACATGAGCTAATAATCCTTGAAATGTGACTAAGCCTTGTATTTTACAAAAATAACTTAAATTCCAAAATATGTAGATTTTGAAGTAATGCCTTTATACTCTTGACCCTTTGATCTCTTCCTCATTACCTGAAGATGGGACGGAAATAGGGGGTGAGCTTAAAGCTCCTGGGTAACAAGTTTATAATCGAGAAACAAGTAAAAATTTATAAAACTCATTGTCATTGCACCTTTTCATAACCATAGTAATTCCACATTTAAAAATCATAAAACACTTATTTCATGAAATTCTCAATTTGTCAAACAATTCACAATAGTACAAATCATGTATGCATCAATCTTATCAAACATATCATGAGCACATAAGAACATCAGGATGGTTTGGGTGGATCCAAAAATAGAACGTATTACATTTCCACAAAATGGTTTTGTGTAGCCGTGAATAGAACATACTATTGCAATCCCATATAATGGTCTTGCGTAGCCGTAAACTTATGGGAGTCCATGAAGGAGCTTCATGTCACTAGCAGGCAGGTGGGAGAAGCTTTTTATCAAAGTGCACTTGACTTGACTTAGGGGACCACCACAAACCCACATAACATGTATTTCATGAATTGCAAAATATATTGCCTAAAAAGGCACTTTTCGGAAACTTGTTTTTCATGAGCATAAAATGTTTCCAAATGCATTTCCATTTCACAATTCATACACAAAATTCATATACCAAACATATGAAGATTTCTCAAATCATTCAAGTAACAATAATGCAACATTTATAAAACAAAATGAAATCATTTAATTCTATTACTTTTGAAAACATAGCCATGGCTTACTAGCTCTATTATAAACATGAAACCCACCTAGATTTCCTGGCTTATAAACTTGCTTAGGGATTTCTTTCCTCTTGTCCCTCTTAATTTCCTTTAACAATGACAACAATTCTCATTCAATAGGAATTCAAATTTGAGAACTCATAAAGCACATGCACTAAGATAAATTCTAAACACTCAAACTCTTCCAAAAGTCCAAACCTTCGGGTCAATTTTCCATGATCATTATGATCAGGTAAATGACCCAAATTTGCTACCACTTCCTTCTAGAAAAATGTTGCTCATTGTCTTAAGTTTCTAATGACACCAAAATCATTCAATTTCTTTTAGAAATCTGAAAGTTATACTCCAAGCATTTTGGACTATTCTTATAATGAAACAATATTCTATGCCCAAATTCCATCCAAAACTTGAAGTTCTTAGAGATTGCATTAGAACTCGATTTCATCAGACAATTTGTATCCTTATGGCTTTAGTTTACCCCAAATCAAAAATCACTCTATTCGAATAACTATAAAAAAAGTTATGCCTAAAATACCAAAGCATATTCAAGCTGTATAGGAAAAACTTTGCCGCGACGAACTTTCATTTTTTTTCAATGTTGGCCGTGGCGAAACACAGAGTTGGTTGCAGCGAACCAAAAATTTGGTCGTGGCAAACTTTCGCAGAAACTCGACTCTTCTTCCTATTTTTCCATATTTTAACCTTGCACCTTTCACATATAACCCATCTTGAACATAAACCATCTTTTCTACTTAATTTCAACTTCATTTCAACTCAATATCATTCACAAACCAATTCGCGATCTATCTTTGATTATTAACCAAAAAGATTAAAAAAATTTCATATACCATTTATCAACAACTTCCCACACATATTCAACTTCATTTTCACTTTCATTTAACTTCTAACTATCACCAAACATGCATCATTCATCAAATCAAGAAGAATCATACTTATAATTACTTGATTTACCTTCAAAGTCTTCAAAATCTTTAAGATCCAAAAAATCCTAAATTTTCTCTTCTTTTTCTTTTCTCCCTTTCTTCTCCACAACTTCTCTTCTTTTCCTCCTCAACTTTCGTTTTCTTCTTCCTTTAAAAAGCAAGACCACTGTTCTTCTTCCCATTTTACCCTTAATGAGGGTAAAAAGTCCACTTTAACCTTCATTATATGCTTATGGTCTTTAAACTTAAGTGTCATGCCCAATTTGCCCTTATACGATCTTACTATTTTAATCCTTTAATTCAATTTAACTATGTAATAAAATCTTACCAACATTAACATAATAATTAACTCCAAAAAATAATCCATCAAAACCTCATAATTTATTTAAATCATGCTTAATTAAAGAAAAAAATTCAGAAGCCAACACTAATTAGGGTCAATACTTGTTGATTGGACGCTTTTAACAATTTCGAATGGGTTTAAAATCATCAATTCCTATGATTTTCCAAAAAGGGCATTTTAACCCTAAACTTTCAAAACTCCCAAAATTCATCCGATTGAGCTTATTTTCGATCCATTTCCAAATCATTAGACTCTAATTCCTATTTTAGGTATTTTTCATGTTTTCCAGGTTGGGTCCCCAAAATCACTATTCAAGTGAAAATACTATTCACCCAAATTCACTATTCATCCATAAATACTATTCACCAAAATCATCTGGATTTCATTTAAAAGTGTCATTCAAATCCTTAAGGCACATTTTAGGGCTTTTAAAGCTCGTTAGAGCTGATTCTGTAACTTTTCGGAGTTTTTGAAAATTTTCTACGAAATGTCTGATTGAGTCTAAAACCATCTCTATTCTATCTGGGGTCTCTATTATAACCTCAATAATACTTTTAAGTGCTTAAATTACTCTAGTATACCATAAATAAAGCATACTCAATAAAATGCATGTATAACAAATTACACAGTATAATAATCAAACTAGGATATTACACGAATATTGATCCTCATAAAATTTTGTTAGCCGATTGAAATAATGATGGAGCTCCTTTGATTCCAAAGGGCATAATAGTCTGTTGGAATTGAGCATTTAGGATGCAAAAAGTTGTTTTGTACCTTTCTTGTGGGTCTATTCCCAATTGTCAAAAACTAGCCTTCAACTTAAAATTTAAAATGATTTTTGCTTCTTTAAGAAATAAGACTTGAGTATTAATATTTGGTAATGGAAACTTGTCATCTTGAATGAACGTATTAAGAGGTTAATAATCAATGAACAACATCTTTTTCCTTCTTTGTTGTTCAGCTCTTTTATTCAGATAAAAGGCTTGACAACCCCAATTTGATTTTGTAAGTTTAATTAATACTTATTGAAGTAGTATAACATACTCCTTTTGTGCTACCTTCAAGTCATCAGAACTCATTCCAAGATGAGTGTCTTTGGTAAGATTGATATCCTCATTATTTGTAAAGGTAAATGAATAAAAAATTGTGGATTCTTCCAAAGAGGATAAGAATGTAAGAACTTTGCATGGATATCAAGACAGTGCTCTAAAAATTGATCTTGCAATATTTCATATTAAGGAGGCACTTGGGTGAGTTCAAACATATTGTGCATATCAATCTAAGCACTGAAATATAGTAGGATTTGTAACAGGGATGCCTTGTAATGGTCATCCATGCCAACCAATATTCCTAGTCTAAGAAGATGACCGTTAAGAACCTTAGTCCTCACAACGCAATTAGGAAAAAATCTTATCCTAATTTTTCATTTTATGATAAGCCCAATTTTAATCGAGTTGCCATCAACAATAGTAAAATATTTGTCATGAGATATCCATGCTTTAGGAGGTAAGATATTGGGTTTCATAACACTTCAACAAGATCCAGTATTCATATATCCAATAGCCTTAATTGGCTTATCAATTGATCTTATTCTGAATATGGGCATAAGGGTAAGGAATAATGATAGTCTTTGGAGCTACCTTAAAACATGGTTTTTGTAGTATATACAAAGTATTTTCTTTAGTGTAAGCATCTTCATCTATTAAATTCTTATATGAGTCAAACTCATCATTAAAGGAATCTATAGGTACAGTAAATTTTGTTTCCTCATCTTTACTGATTTGTTCTTCAATGACGTTACGTGATCATGGATTGACATGATAGCCTCAATATATTCTAACAACTTTAAATCTCTTTTGGCCTTGTTAGGACATTGTCGAGCAAAATATCTTGGTTTGACACAAATTAAATAGCGATATGCTTTTCCAGCATGAGGGGCTCTCTTTTTAGCAAATCGAACAAATTTGCGCTGTTTACTTCTTTAGAATGGTTTTTTGATAACGTCTAGTATAAACTTGAGAATTTTGAGATTGTCTATATGAGAACTTCTTATAAAGATATTTCTTTTTAGTAGGACACTCATAATCTTTTTTCTCCTTACATTTGATCTTTAGATAAGGCTTTTTGCAAGCCTTTTTTAGAAGAGGACCACCTTTAATCATGTTCTTGAAAAATGCTTGCTAATTGTAGAGTTTATTAAGAGAGGTTAATGCAATTTGATAAATCTCTAAGAGATATTTCTTTCATATCTTTATATAAAGCTGCAGTGGTCCTTTGAAGTTCAGGCTGAAGTTCATCTGGAAGAGATGTTATGAATATATAATGAAGATTAACATCAATGAAACTATTAAGCAAATAATAACATTCTTTCATACGTTGAAAATGCTGTTAAAGATCTCTCCTATCTAAAGAACATAACCTCATTTCAAAGTATTCTTGTTGATTTTGGTTATCAATGAGCTAAAAATCTCCAATGAATTCTTTATAGATATCATCAAGGAGAATTATGGCAGTTGTTACCTAAATATGTTGAAGTTTTTGATATTCATCCAAACTTTACCACCATTTTCATAAAGTAGTAGTGAAATAGGAAGTAAATTTAGACAAAATATCTCTTAAAAGTAATACCAGGTCAATTCATTTGTAAATCAATTCAAGCACCGAATTCATGAAGATATCTCTCCATTTTTTAGATGGAAGATCATCAAAAGTAAACAAAGGTCCTGAGGTAGGTCGTGATAGAGGTACTTATATAAATGGTGGTTAAGGTCTTAGTGGTTCAGTCCCTATTGATTCAGCTTCACTAATTTTTGATTCAAACTTAATCTAATGGGAAGTAACTAGTATAACCATCAATATATGACCTAATTAAGATAAATCTTCTAATTGCTTATAAGTTTCAAAGTCTTCGGTTATTTGGCTTTCATATTCATCTATGCTAGATTTAGATATGGGATGTAGAGTTGCAATGAACTTTTGTTGAGGGGTCTTATCTTTCTCAGTTGATGGAACATAATAAGTTCCAAATGGTGAAGTTGGTAGAGTTTTAATTCATAAAGGTTTTATCTATGGATTAATAGGCTTCGTATATAAGGGTGATGTATCGATTTTCTCTTCAACCTTGGGTTTTGAGGTTTTGTAAGTTTTGATCTACCTATGGGCTGATGAGTGACCTATTTGCTATGTAAATTATAATTCATTTTGAACACCAGTCTGAAGTGGAAAATAACAAACCGAGATCCTTAATCAAATTTCTATTCTTCTTAAGCCCCTATTACATGAGCCCATTAGCCTTAATAGGATTTAAGTCTAATGGGTTTTAAGTTATGTTCCCTAGACTTAAGAATTAGTTTATTTGACTAGCTTCTCTTCTTCCAGATACTTCACTTACTTGTTCCTCTTACCAGATACTCTCCGGTGAAACCATGATGTTTCTATCTGATTTTAGGTTTAGGCCGATCATAGATTTGACTCTTGCTTGCCTAGACATAGCATCTTTTGCTGAATAGCGAGCTAACTGGAATGAAGATCGCTCCTTCTTTTGAGTATCAAACTAAGTGCTTGTTTGTTTCTATTTGTATCTTTGGTTTTTTGTTTTTGTTTTTAAATTTAGTAAAAAAAACTTGTTTGTTTGGTTTTTGGGTTTTTGTTTATTCTAATTTTCAAAAATTATAAAAATCATAAAAGGTGATTTTTGTTTTCTATTTCTATTTTTTAATAATCTAATTTACAATCAATTACATATATATTATTTAATATATTAATTTTTAATATAAATTATGAATAATTTAATTTAATAT
>JANKYE010000225.1:5615563-5627237 GCA_032467995.1 Erythroxylum dillonii
TGTATAAGAGATTAAAATAAATTTATTTAATAAAAATAATTTATCTTTAAGTTTTATGTAATATATAATTATTATTAGTGATAAAAAATAACTAATTGATATTAACAAGGGTTAATTACAAAAAATCCCAAATTTTGCTCAATTTTGCAATTATAGCCAAAACTTTAAAAATGACAAGTAAATATTCAAACTTTCAATTTTTTTCAATTTTAGCCCGACGTTAGTGCCTTTGTTACCTTTGCTAACATGACTTGCCATGTGTTCTAAAAACCCTAACTATTAATTCACGTAAGCCAAAATTAACACAAGTGATGAAGATCAATGAAATGACATTGTTTAATCACATAACTAAAACGATGTCATTTCAAAGAAATAAAATCTCTAAATTAGTTTAACCCCTTATTGATGCCCTCACCTTTGTTTTCAGTTTGTTACCTTCATTTTCAGTTTGTTCTCCCACTTCACCATTTATTTTCAGTTTGCTCCCTTCATTTTCAGTTTGTCATCTCGACACACTCACCCTTTGCTTTTAGTTTTTTCCCCCCTCTCAATGGGGCTAAGAGCGTTTAGAGAAAAACTGAAAACAAAGGATGAGGGTGTCAGGATAACAAACTGAAAATGAATGATGAGGGAATTGGGGAGAGATTAAACTGATTTAGGGACTTTATTTATTTGAAATGACTTCATTTTAGTTATGTAATTAAACGATGTCATTTTATTAATTTTCATCACGTGTTAATTTTGGCTGACATTGATTAATAGTTAAGGTTTCTGGAATACATAGCGAGCCACATCAGCAAAGGTAATGAAAACTAACGTCAGGCTAAAATTAAAAAAAATTTAAAAGTTTGAACATTTAATTACGAATTTTTTAAGTTCGGGTTATAATTATAAAATTGAGCAAAGTTTGAAGTTTTTTGTAACCAATGCATTGTGAAATTAGTATTCATTTTACTCAAATCTAATCATGCTAATTAATAATTGACTTATTTGAAAAATGATCTTTTTAAAATTTAATTTATTATGACCAAAGAATTACTAAATCATTACTAATCAAGAATACTAGAATATTCTTCCTAGTTATTTTAGGGTGACAATTTTTATTACCTTACTCAACTATTCATGTACAATTTATACTATATTCAAGTATTATCTAATGAGTTATTCTAAATAGAATAGGTTATAAATAACATCATAATATAGTAATTACTAGGTTAATTATAAAAAAATCTCGAACTTTATTCAAAATTATAATTATAAAATGCCTAACTTTTCAAAATTTTCAAATTAATCTGACGTTAACAACTCCTTTAACATTGTTAATGTGGCAATCCATGTTAGACGTAAATTTAGACACGTATAATAACTGTTATATTAAGTTTTACATGTCAAATCTAATTTAAGTAATTAATAAAATTAAGGAAAATCAAAATATTTGAAAGACAAGGGGTAAAACCCTAATTAATTTGGGGATAAGACATTTTCCAATTACGAATGTTGCTCCTCCTCTTCGCAGATTGTCTTAACCTTTTCTTCGTCGTCTTACACCATTCTTCACTCCTCTTCGTATAAAAATGTTTTTGTTTTCCTTGTCCTCTCATAACAGGTGAGCAAAAAATGGTTTTTTAACCATAATGTTCTCCATCCTTATAGAAGACACTCTAGAGCAGGATGCAGAGGGAAGGACTGCACTAGGATTCAAATTAGTTTGAGCTAAGAATTAAAAGGACTTTGTACAATTGTTTTAGGGATTATATTCTTACAAGTGTTGAGGAGTATACTTGCCCCAAAAGGGTTGGAACAACATGCTGCTTTTTTCTAGCTATATATTTTTATTATACGAAACATTTTTTCAACTTCAATCATACAAAGTTTTATAGCTTAAATGAAACATTCACACAGAGAGATAGATCCAAAATTGTACAAACAAATAAGCCAAATAAACAAACACTTGCTTAACATTTAAAATTAAGGAAAAAAAAGGGTCATTTATGGTTTTGATGAAGACATGCCTTAGGTTTATCGTCCTGGTCGTCGTCATCGAATGTTGTAAAAGGTTTCGAGACTAGCGGTGTCTTTGGCCCACTAAATGATCTTCTCTACCTCATCTTTGTCATCTTCTTCTTGGAGATCAATTTTTGATTCAATAATAGTAACGGTTGTTGTTGGAATCGAAGAAGAAGAAGAAGCTTTGTGGGAAGTAAATGGAGATAATAGATTGTTTAATTGTTGATCAAAATTAACATTAACATCTAATTTGGGGATCACAACATTATTAAAAAATGATGATGATTGATTGGTGATGGAGATTTGAAGGCTTGGAATCGACGATGTAGATCGTCAGGCAATCCAAAGTAATTGACACATAACATGTGAGAATCCACTAAATCATCCTGAGCTGCTTGAAGTAGTTGCTCTTTAAACATTTCGGTATGCAAAGCTTATTCTCAAATTAATTAGGTTTTTACCCTTTGTCTTTCAATTTTTTTTCTTTAATTTTATTTACTTACTTAAATTAAATTTTCATGTCAGTAACATTAACGGAAATATTAACGTTAGACTAAATTTGAAAAAAATTGTAATTTTTGAGTATTTGATTGTCACTTTTTTAAAATTTAGGTTATAATTGCAAAATTGAGTAAAGTATAGAATTTTTTAAAATTAACTCTAATTATTATATGACATAATATTATAATTTCAAATCTAAGAATTAATTATACAACCATCACCATAAATATATCTATTTATATACACATAAGTAATGTTCTATTTGAAATCCTTATAATAAATCCAATTTATTTAATTTTTTTCCTAATAAATACTTACATATTTGTTTCAATATCCTCATACTTAAATTTATAATATCGATTACTTTTTGTATAAGAAAAACTATCGCATAAACATAATACTCCGTCTCGGTGACACTAAATTATATATAAATACAATTTAAAGCTCATTATTATAATCTTAAACCGTGAATCTCATTTTCTCTTCTAGAACATAGGCACAAGTTATAACACACTTATGTCCTATATTGTGGTCATTCTATTTCTTTATAAATATGGGCACGAGTTCAAGTATGTCTTTGTTCTAAACATATATATCTCTCTCTGCTTCTCTGTGCACTTGGATGCGGCATGTGACATGCGACATAACCATGTCCTAGATTATATATTCTATATAAAATCCTATGACACACCAATGCACTTGTATCTTCAATTCGTGCCTTTAATCTCTGATTTCTAGAAAAGGAACATATCTTAGTACATGTTCGTGTCCCAAGTAGTGTCACTTAAATACTTTCAGGAAACATTTTTTTCCTTCCTAAAATCTGTAAGATTACATGTTTGTGTGTATGATTCATACACTACAATCTCCATTTTAGCAAATATACTCTATATAGGTTGGGTTATATCCATGTCTAACACTTTGAAGCATTAATTGAGTCTAAATAATGCATGAAATTCTTTATGGTAACATATTTTATCAATATATTAGTTACCTTTTCTGTAATGTAAACTTTTTCTAACAATATTAGTCTAGATGTAATCAAATTTTTGGTCTTGTAAAATCTCACATCTATATGCTTTGTGCTTGCGCGATACACTTGATTCTTTACCAAATAAATTGTACTTTGACTATCATAATGTATTTGAACTCCACCTTGATTAATTTCCACCTCGTTCACTAATATTGCAAGTGAAAAATGTTTTTTTCAACATCAGCCACTGCCATGTACTATACTTCAATTATAGACAATACAACAATAAAATATACCGTCGATTTCTAGCTAATAGCCCCTCATACAAGGTTAAATAATATTATATGGTATATACTTCTTGTTATCCAAATCTCTTTTATAATCTGATTCCATATATCCCATGATTGAAAGATCACCTTACGGAATGCTAAACACAATCCTATAGTTTGATATACCCTTTAAGTTCTTGAATATCCATGTAGTTACTGCCTAATGTTTGTATTCTGGTTTTGACATATGCTTACTAACTTAACAACATGAGACAAATTTATCCTAATACAAACTATTATACACATTAAACATGTAGTACCTCAGGCATAACATAAATCTTTGTATAGTTTTTTAGAAACAAATTCAGGAAAGGCCTAAAGTGATTTGCTAATAGAGTGATCATAGGTTTAGGTTTGCTTATTTCAAATACATATAATACCTTCTCAATGTAGTTGGATTGAGTTAACCATAGCTTTACAAAACTCATATTCTTTTAAATCCCTATTCTTTGTATTTTATTGGAAGCACCTGAATCATTCATCTTAAATTCTTCTCTTAATAAGGTTGAGTTTATCACATCATGCATACCCTTTATAACAACCAAAATATCATTAACATATACTAGTAGAAAAATAAACAATCCATCACTAAGTTTCTTAATGTATACACACTAATCATCCTCACATCTTTTGTAAGGAAAGTTCAAATTACATATAGGATTAATTACTCAAAATAACCCAAACTTTCGTCAAAATTTCAATTATAACTCGAACTTTAAAAAGTAGCAATAAATGCCTAAACTTTCAATTTTTTTTTATTCTAACCCAAATTTCAAAAAATGGTAATAAAATGCTTAAACTTTAAAATTTTCAATTCTAGCCCAACTTTAGTGTTTTAGCTAAGTTTGCTAACATGACTTATCACTTGTTCCAAAAATCTTAACTATTAATACATGTCAACCAAAATTAACACAACAAATGAAGATTAATGAAACAACATTGTTTAACCATATAATTAAAACGATATCTTTGTTTAAAAATGACCTAAATCAGATTAAACAGCCCTGACAACCTTACGCTTTGATTTTAATTTTTTCCTTCATTTTCAGTTTGTTCTCTCGACACCCTTACCATTCAATTTTTAGATTATGTAGCCCTGACGCCTTCACACTATAGGCATTAAGAGAACGAACTTAAAACAAAGAGCTTACTAGTGCAGTACGTTATAATGCTTGAGTAGTTTAGGGTCAGAAGAATAAGCAGAAAACAAAAAATTGAGGACATCGGGAGAACAACTAATAATGTCGGGCTAGAATTGAAGAAAATTGAAAGTTTGAATATTTTATTGTTACTTTTTAAAGTTTAGGCTAAAATTGAGAAAAATTGAAAATTTGGACATTTTATTGCTATTTTTTAAAGTTCAGGCTATAATTGAAAATTTAACGAAATTTTAGGTTTTTTTGGTAATTAACCCTTTTATATAAGCCAAACCTTTTATACTATGTCATTGAGATTGCTTCAACCTATAAAACTTCTTCACACCAAATACTAATTTCTAGGTTGACTGAACCCTTTATGTTGCTCTATATAAATTTGCTTCTCTATATTATTATAAAGAAAAGTTATCCTTAACTCATCCGCTCTAAATATATATCCAAACTAGATACTAATGTAGTCAAAATATTGATAGAAATACGACGAATCACTAATGAAAACTTTCAAGATAATCAATCCCATCCACTATAAGTACCTTTTTACTAATAATTAAGCCTTGAAAATTTCTTTTCTTGTTTTACTACTGTTGACTTCCTCTTATATACCTACTTTCTATATAAGTCTCTTTCCTTTAGGAACCTACACCAACTTATATCTAGTTCTTGTTAAAAAACTCCAAATCCTTCGTCATTTCTCTCCTCTATTTATCCTTCTTTCTATTGTTCATAGTCTCATAAAAAGTTAGTTGGATTCATATTGCTTATGATGAATGTGAGAGATATTGAGTCTTATTAACCATATTTATTTGACGACCTAATGATATGTCTTTATTCTATTCATAGCTATAATGTATTGAGGCTTTTCTCCTAACATTAAAATATTTTCTGACAAGAATTTTCAACTTTTTTCAAGTTTGCTCTAGGTTGACCTAGTTTCTCTTATACCTCTTTTATTGTACCCTCTATTAATCCTAACACTTCCTTTTGATGTATTAGCCTCAATATATGCTACTCATCAAACACTACATCCCTAATAATCAACATTCTTCTTGAATTCAAATCCCAAAACTTATATGTTTTCACTAATTTAAGGTAGTTAGTGAAGATACAGTTTTTTAAGTTTCAGATCAAATTTGAACCTCTCATTATTGGAGATATGCACATAAGTAGAATAGCTAAAGGTTTTCAATCTAATGAAAATTTCCTTTCTTCTTATCCACACTTCCTATAGCACTCTCCTATTCGGTGATGTATGTGGTGATCTATGGATGAGGGAACACACCATACTCACTACTTCTACTCAGAAAATTTTAAGGAGCCTTACATTTAACTTCAAATGCTAGGCCCTTTTAGTCATAGATCTATTCATCCTCTTCAAAATGTTGTTCTAAGTATGCTTGAATCCTATGCTCCTAATATAATTTCTAGAATTGTGAGTTCATATACTTTATACCTTTATTTGATCTCAAGTACTTGATTTTTTTCCTGTCTGATTCTTCACTTCAACCTTCCATACCTTAACTTTACAAAGGCCTTGAATTTTTGCTTCATGAAGTATACCCAAATTTTTCCTGAAAAATAATTGATGAATGTCATAGAATATTTGAAATTCACCTAATATGAACTCTCTAATATGACCTTTTAAATTAGTATGCACATAGTATACAATTCCATTGATTTTGTTCTTTTATCTTGTATGACCTTAAATTTTTTTACAAAAGTATGCAAAAATTATATAAATCTAATTAACAGTGTTTGAAACCCTTTAGTAGGCTTCTTTTAAAAGTTTTGTTATTTCTTGCTTACAAAGATGACCTAGCCACATTTACCATAATTCACTTTACTATAACAACCTTCCTGCTTATAATTATACTCCTTATTAGTCTATAGATATTCTTTTGCTAATTTTGGAACTTTGATCATAATTAATGCACACTTTACCATTTTAATATTCATTTTATCAATTTTAAGGATATAACCATTCATATGTAAGGTTCTCAAAAGATCAACTTCTTCCTCAAATTTGGTATATACAAACATCATATAACATCCTGACAACATTAACAAAAATCTAGATTATAACTTGTTTTATTTTTAATGATTTTGTAAGCTTTATTATCTCCCAACTTGACAGTGCCATTATTTGAAATGTATGACATAAATACCTATTGCATCAATTTTGCAAGTTTTACCATTTCAATCTCCTATATATTTAATACAATATCCATCTATATGTCGTTTATGTCTCTTTTGAGAAAATAACTTAGTGTGAGGATCTACAAGATTTTCTTTAGAAGGTATTTCTTCTCTGTTATCTTTTTGATTAAGTGAAATTTCTTAGTACATACTTGGACCATTTATAAGAAATTAGTTGCTTTACTTGTAAAATAGCATCATCATTATCACAATACAATAATATTGGCTCAATAATGCTAAAGACCACTTTAAGTTTGGTGATAAACTTCTTGCTTTAAACAATTTCTTTTGTTGCCTTAAAATTGAATGTACTCTGCCTCAGTCACATAATCAATAATGGTTAATTGTTTGAAAATCTATCAACTTATTGTACTACTATATAAAGTAAAAATGTATACTAATTGTGATATGTTGTCATGATGATTAGACTAAAAACTAGCATTTGATAACCTTTAACTCTTAGTTCAGCTCCTATATAGACTAAGAAAATGTTTTTAGTTTTATTAACTACTTTAAGATATTTTTTGCAGTCATTTAGTGATCATCATGAGAATTAGCATAAAATTTGCTTGTTACGCTTAAAATATAAGAAACATTTGGTGTTGTCTATATCATTGCATAGATGATTTATCTAATAGCAAAAGCATACGAGCATATTTTATTTTATCTCTCTCTTCATGTGTCTTTGAGCATATACACTTTGATAGAGAAGTCTTATGGGATATATATAAGAATTCCCTTTTGAAATTTCTATATAAACCTATTTAAATCCTTATCTATATACATGGATTGGAATAAATCAAGCAATCTCTTTGATATGCATATATAAATCTTTATTCCAAGAATATAAGCCTCTTCTCTTCAATCCTTTATTGAGAAGTTTTTAAGTAACAAAATATTTACATATTGGAGCATCGATATGTCATTTCTAATTAGCAATATGTTATCCACATATAAAATTATATAAATACTCTTAAATGTTCTTATAGATATAATATTTGTCCATATTTTTTATAAAATCAAATTATTTGATTGGCTCATCAAATAGTTGTTTAAACTTCATAACATTTGCTTAAATCCATTAGCAGAATGTTATAACTTGTATACTTGATTATGAAACCATTTTGATTCAAAACCTTCAAGATGCATCATGTAATTAACAGTATGTTATAACTTATATCTTACGTATGTTCTTATAAACACAAGGTCTATTCATATTTTCTATAAAATCAAAATTTTGATTGTCTCATCAAATAGATGTTTAAACTTCATAACATTTTCTTAAATCCATCAACATACTTTTATAACTTGTATACTTGATTGGGAAATCATTTGGATTAGAAACAATTAGGATGCATCATATACATATCCTCAAGTAAATTACCATTCAAAAATGTTGTTTTGACATTCATTTTCCAAATTCCATAATCATGGTACGCAGTTGTAGACAATAAGATCTTTATGGACTTAAACATTGCTAGTAGCTTAAAGGTTTCATTAAAATTAACTCTTTGTTTTTTGTATGTAATCTTTGACCAATATTCTTGCTTTATACGTGTGTACATTACTATCTATGTAAATTTTTTTTTCTTAAAATCTTGTTTCATATAGGTGTAATCCCATTATATGCATCCACCAAAGTCCATACTTGGTTAATGTACTTGGATTATATTTCAGATCTTATATATTTATGTTATTTTAAGGAATAAATGTTATACATTGCTTTATTAAAATAAAACATTATCTTTTTGCTTTCAATATGTAGATCAAATCTAGTTAGAGACAACGTATCAACACAAACTATATATTGAGCAGTCATTCATGTTTAGTTTGAAAGATCTTTAGTGTTGTCAAGTCTAACTCACTCCTTTACTAATGTGATTGTTTTCGAAGATATACATGGGTTGGGTGAGAGTCTTTGTGTTTACGGTAAGGAAGAAGAAGTGGTTGGCTGTAGCTATCTGATTAAATATGATCAATAAATAAAGCCTTGTTATGAGTAGTCCATATGATCTAGATACTTACAAGGAAAATGGAGGCGATATGACTATCATCCCTTCTTTTAAAGGGCAAGAGTACTTATGCAACCACTCACAGATTATTAATTAAAAAGATTTATGAAGATCAAATTGGTTAGAAACCATTATCTAAATTTGGTATGCAAAAGGAAGTCAAATAGTAGTACGTAAGTCTTTGGATGCTGATCAACATCTTTGGCACATTTTTGAGTCAGCTAAACCACAATGATGTCATATGAGTTAGGTATGATGTTTCTCATAACAACTCAATCAAATTAACATATGAATTTTCTAGGGAAGTTTAATCTTCTAGATCTAATCTTAGTTACCATGCACCGTGATGTTAGATAAAGAAAGAATATAGCAAGAAAATTTTACCTTAAAGTCACCATTTGACATCCATCTCCAAACCCTTTGGTCTTTCAGCTGAGATTTCTTTAGGATCAGAGTCAAGAGAAGGTGATCCTAGACATCCTAGGAAAATAAAATCAAGGGTGTTAATGTCTTATTAGCCATTATCCTCAATGATATGAGCAATCTTGAGATCTTCCTATCGCTTAGCAATGTGTACTTTCATATAAGTAATGAGAGGAGAATCTGCTAACCAACAATCTTTCCAAACGCTTGTTTTCTCACCATTCCTAGTTCAATGTTTAATCCTTGATCTTAGTGTCTTTATGTCGTAATAAATATTTTTCTAGATATATGAATGGCGAGCCGTAGGAGTGCAATGTAGGATATTTATATCATTGACATACTTTTCTCTTATCATTAAACCCAAGGTGTGTCATCCTTGGTCAAGAGTTGCCAAGCTAGCTTCCATAAAAGCATTAACGTATAGTTATAAACTCCTTAATTTGAGGTCATTTGCTTCCTTAAGTCGCATAGAACTAATTCCTCTATATAAGAACAAAGAGGACATCCAAAAGCTATGACAACTATAGAGACATCAAATTACTTAGACACACCATAATGTTATAGGAAAAGGGTGATTGAGAAGTGGATGAGAAATGGGGCACTTATCTAGAGAACCATTTTAGTTTCATGTCAGGAAGCTCTATGACAGAAGCTATACACCACTTTAGAAGATTAATGAAGTATTACAGAGAAAGACAATTGGACTTATACATAGTTTTCATTTATTTAGAAAAGGCTTATGACAGGGTAGTTAGGGAAGCGATTTGGACGAGTTTAGAAGTTAAAAGAGTTATTACTACCTATATACTAGTTATTAGGGATATGTATTAAGACTAGAGTAAGGATGATAGAAGAAGAAATAAGGATTTTTCCATTGATATTAGGATACACTAAAGATCCTTGTTAAGCCCCTTATTAGAAGTAGTGATGGATGAGCTCACCAATAATATTTGAGGGGATGTGCCGTGGTATATGTTATTCATTGATGACGTTATTTTAATGGATAAGGCAAAAAAGAGTGCCAATGTCAAACTGGAACTTTAAAGGGATAAATTAGAGTCAAAAGGCTTTAAATTGAGTAGGAGTAAGATTAAGTACGTAGAGTGTAATTTGGGCATATGATGTGGAGATAAAGATTAATTCAAAAGTTATACCACAAAAGATTGTTTTAAGTACCTCCATCATCTAAAGCAACAGTGAGATAAATGAAGAAATAGTTCACAGTATTAAATCAGGGTGGCTTAAACAGAGGGATGCGTCAGGATTTTTATATGAAAAGAAGATATCACTCAAGTTAAAAGATAAATTATACCGTTTAGCAATTAGACCAATCATACTCTATTGATCAAAGTATTGGCCATCAAACATATACATAGTTATAAGTTAATGATGGTGGAGATGAGGATGCTTCGTTAGATGCATAACCTTACAAGAAAATAGAAGGTCAGGAATATAGTGGTAAGAGACAAATTAAGGGTAGCTAACATTAATGGTAAATTAAGGGAGCTAAAGCTTAGGTAGTTCAGACATATTAAGAGGAGACATCTTGATGCTCCAATGAGAAGATGAAAAAAGATTGTCTTATAGAATGTAAGAGAAAAAGAGGGAGACCTAAGAAGAACTGAGGGGAGTTAATCAAAAATGATATGACTATGCTAGAACTCATCGAGGACTTGGCCCTCAATAGTAAATTTTAGGAAACTAGAATATGGACGAATGATATTAAATAAATAATCTTACATAGAGAGGTCCTCTTTTTTATAGTTCTTTAAAACCTTTTTTTTATTATTGTGTCATATTTATTTTTAGCACATCCCCCTTAATCATTTTAGTTATTTTTTTCTTTTTTCAATTGTTTGTTTCATTTATTGATTTATTTGTTTTCTTTCTTATTTGTTTATTTATTTACATATTTTATCTTTTGTTTTTATTCTTTACTTTTTATTTTATCATTTATTATGCATTTTAATTTTAATTTTATTTTTTCATTATTTATTTATTTATTATATTATTTATTAGAATGATCTTTTTTCATTTGATCTCTTTATCTTTATATTTTAGATTGTGAATTTCTTTATT
>JANKYE010000225.1:5627337-5638346 GCA_032467995.1 Erythroxylum dillonii
TCTCTTATCATAGGATACGTACCGGAATGACCTACGGGCGTCCCGGTAGGTACTCTATGGTAAGGGGGCGCTACATTCCATGTAGTTGAGTCTAGCATGTTGTATGCCAGATTGACCAAATGATATTCAGATCCTTTGCATCTTCTGGTTCCCTTGTTTATATTGAACCTATAAATTGCAATTCTTTGATGAATCATGTTTTTCTTGTTAGCCATGATTGATGAGTTCACAGAATACCCAGCTAATAGGGTATATTATTAAATTATATGCACATAGGTAACCCGTCAGTGATGGGTTAGATCCGGGTCCTACCTGGAGAGGGCAGGCCTCCAGGGGCAAGTTTAGGCTGACCTTGTCTAGAATCAGAAAAAGGGGAGATATGTCGTGCTAGCATGCCTCTGTCTCTTCCTAAGAAATTCAGAAAATCAGAACTCAAAAATGAGAAAGCTTAGAATTAGGAATCCTGTAGAACCCAGAATTCAGAAAGAACCCAGAATTCAAAAAGAAACCAGAACTCAGAAAGAAACTAGAATTTAGAAAGAAACCAGAATTCAGAAAGAACCCAAAACCCAGAAAAGAATTCAAAAACCAGATTCATGTTTTATTTGAACAATTCATATTGAGTTTTATTATTGATACTCATGTGATTGCCGCATTGGATATTACTACCTGTTCATTCATTGATCATTTATTGTTGCTTAGAATGCCACAGATCCTTCTTGTGAAGCTAGCCTTGTGTTACCTAGCCTCACAAGCGTGGTAGTATGTTTATAACTCACTGAGTCGCGTTGTAGACTCACCCCTCACTATTATCATTTCAGGAGATTAGCAGATTGTACGAGAGAGAAATCCAAGCCTTTTGAGACTCGCTTGGATAATCAGACAAGTAAGGTTTTTGGCATGATGTAAATTGCAGATGCTTATAGCTGCTCCATAGTTTGTCATAATCATATGTACATAAGACATGTATAGATATGCTATGTTATTGAGAATGATGTCGGTTGATGATATGAGATGATCATAGATTGGCTAATTATAAGTAGATAATGTATGTGAGAATTGCAGATTTGAATCCTTACTTCTTACAACCTATTATACAGGTATAAGGATTAATCAGACAAATGAATGGGTCATGCCGGATTTTTAGTAGAATATAGAAAAGTTAGACTTACTACGGGGTTTGGTGGCATTAAGCATACCCATTCCCTAGTGCCAACACGACCCAAAAAGGCGGGTCATGTCACTTAAAGTGCAGCTCTTCAAGTATATTCCTCAACCAAACTGCTTGACAGCCACAGGTTGTTGCAGCTATAAGCTTAGCCTTAATTGTTGATAAAATGACAATTTCTTACATCTTTGAAGACCAAGAAATTGCTCCTAAACCCATCACAAACAAAACCAGATGTACTCTTCCTATCATCCAAATCTCCAACATAATCACTATCCTTAAAGCCAATCAAGTTTGACATTTATCCCTTCTTGTAAAATAAACCATAATCTACGATTCCTTTCAAGTACCAAAGAATTATTTTTTCAACTTGAAGATGCATTTCCTTCTAACAATCCATATACCTACTAATTAGACTTACAACATGCATAATATCTAGCCTTGTAGCCGTTAAATACATCAAGCTCCCAACAATCTGCTTGTAAAAGGTTTTATCAACTCTCTTTCTTTTAGGATTTTTAAAAAGCTTTAAACCAACTTCAATATGAGTGCAAATTGAGTAGAAATTTTTTATTCAAAATTTGTTGATAAAGTGACAATTTCTTACATCTTTGAAGACCAAGAAATTGCTCCTAAACCCATCACAAACAAAACCAGATGTACTCTTCCTATCATCCAAATCTCCAGCATAATCGCCATCCTTAAAGCCAATCAAGTTTTAAATTTATCCCTTATTGTAAAATAAACCATAATCTACAATTTATCTCAAGTACCAAAGAATTATTTTTGCAACTTGAAGATGAATTTCCTTTGAACAATCCATATACCTACTAATTAAACTTACAACATGCATAATATCTAGCCTTGAAGCTATTAAATACATCAAGCTCCCAACAATCTGCCTATAAAAGGTTTTGTCAACTCTCTTTCCTTTAGAATTTTTAAGAAGCTTCAAACCAACTTCAATAGGAGTGCAAACTGAGTAGCAATTTTTCATTCAAAATTTTTCTAAAATTTCTGTAGCGTATTTCCTTTAAGTAATGAAAGTTCCAGTAGCAAATTGCACTATTCCAATACAAAGAAAGTAGTGTATCCTCCCAAGATCAGACATATCAAATTCAGCCATCATGGACTTTTTAAAACTTTCAAAGATCACACTATCATTTCCAGTATAAATTAAATCATCCACATAAAAACAAATAATAAACATTTTACCCTCATCTTCAATTTTTGTGTAAAGTGTATGCTCATATGGACACTTCATAAACCCCTCCTTAAAAAAAAGCATCTATATGACTATACCAAGCTCTAGGAGCCTGTTTAAGTCTATAAAGTGCCTTTTTTAACTTGTACACTTTATATTCTTCTCCAATCTTAACATAATCAGGAGGTGGATTGACAATACTTGTTCCTTTAAATCTCCATATAAAAATGCTGACTTGACATCAAGTTGGAAAATAGGTTATGAATTTTGTGCTGCTAATGCAATCAGCATTCTGATTGTATTGTTCCTTGCAACAAGAGTAAACACTTCCATGAGATCAACACCGAATTCTTATATGTAGCCTTTGGAGACCAAGTGGGTCTTGCAATTTTCAATTTCACCATTCTCTTTCAATTTTGTCTTGGAAGTTCATTTAACTCCCAAGTTTTTTTTTTCAATTGTTGCTATTTCTTCATCCATTGCCTTTTGCCATTTTTCTTCTTTAAAAACTACCTAAAAAATGGTAATATCACAATATGAAAATAGAACAAAATATGTCAGGTGGCCATTAGATTGATCAATCCCCGTTATCTCATAATCAGACATCCAAGCTGGTCTTTTTTTAAAGCATTGGGCCCGGCTCTCTTATGCCTCTATTGATGTTTGTTATTCATTCTTCAACAACAGTTGTTACTCCTCAGCTTCATTTTCCTTATCAAATTAATAGGAACTTACTATTGTCCATCACCATTATTGTTCTATGGCCAGAAATTATTCTCATAAAAAATCACATCCTGACTGATAATTATTTTCTTAGTGTTATGATTGTAGGATTTTGATTGATCACTAACACCAAGAAAAATGCAATTTGCTCCCTTGTTAAGCTTCTTCCTTTTCTCATTTGTAATACGGGCATAAGCGATACACCCAAAAACTCTAAAATGCTCTATACTTGGTCTATGTCTACTCCATGCTTCTTTTAACATCATATTTTGGACAACAAGAGTGGAACTTTTGTTCAAAATATGAACACTTTAATTGATTGCCTCAGGTTAAAAACTTTTAGGTACTCCATTTGTTGACAAAAGGCTTCGCACCATATTCATAATAGTGTAACTTTTCCTTTTGCATACTCCATTTTGTTGAGGAGTAAATGCTGTCGTAAGCTGCCTTTTGATTCAATGAGTCTCACAATTTAAATTTTCATTTGAGTTGTACTCTCCACCCCGATCAGTGTGAAAAATTTTGATGGGCTACCTGCTTCTTTCTTAATATGTGCTTTATATGTCTTAAAGGTTGCAAATGCTTTA
Organism: Erythroxylum dillonii; assembly: GCA_032467995.1. Taxonomy (NCBI): domain Eukaryota; kingdom Viridiplantae; phylum Streptophyta; class Magnoliopsida; order Malpighiales; family Erythroxylaceae; genus Erythroxylum; species Erythroxylum dillonii. Next base: position 5,631,020 of record JANKYE010000225.1, read on the forward strand.
AAAAAAATTTGCAACCAGTAAACCCATATTTTTTGATTATAGTCATCAATGAAGGTTATTATGTATCTTTTACTTCCATTGGAAGATGGATTGATAAGCCCACAATTGTCGGAATGAACCAACTCTAAAACCATCTTCGCTCTATGTGATTTTATTTGTGGGAATTGATTTTGTTGTTGTTTACTAACAAAACAAACTTTAGATGAAGCTATAATTTGAGTAAGTCCAATCACCATGTTTTTCTGCTTTAGAGTTTTTAATCCAGCGAAATTTAGGTGACCATAACACAAATGTCATAACCAAATCTCATCCTTTAACCTTACTGCAAAGCATGAATCAACCGTATGGTGAAGATGTACTACAAAAATACGACTATGAGTCATAATTACTTGAGCGATCAAACCCATCTTGTCATCTAAAATTTGGCACACTCCATTTTTTATAGAAATTTCAAGTCCTTTTCTTGTAGCTATCCCACACTAAGCAAGTTGTGTTTTATATCTGGCACATAATAAACATCAGTGACTATGCAAATGTTATTTCTTCTGGTTGGGAGACATACCTTTCCAATTCCCATAACTGAGACTGAAGAATCGTCACTGAACTTAACAAAAGTGCCAAAGGTTTCATCCAAATTAGAAAATACCTTCTTATCTCCTCACATATGGTTACTACAACCAGTGTCTAAATACCATATATTTTTTTTCCTTCATATAACACATTAATAAAAGTGGCGTCTCTTCTTCTTTTTCTACAAAATTGCTTCTTTCTTCAGTCTGTTTATTCAAGTTAGTGTGACATTCTGATTGATAGTGGCCATACTTGTGACATCTAAAACATTCAACATTTGACTTCTACCTGACTTCTTGTAGCTCCCTCGACCTTTTCCTCTACCTTGAGATTGATTTTCTTGTTGTTAATTGTAGCCATCATAGTTTCCTCTTCAATTACTTCTGCCTCTGCCTTTACATCTACGATTGGTTCTACCTATACCACATCCTCTACTTGAAGTTAAATGATTTTCTGTTAAAGCTTTCAAGGCAACCTCCACCTTTTCTTGTTGATTCATTTTCTGCTCATAAACTAATAATGACCCTTCTAGTTCATCACTCTCTAACCGAAGCTTTGATACCAGTGATACAATGGACAAAACAGATATATAAGAGAAGAAGCGTTTCTGTACCTAACATCAATTCATTAACCAATAACATTTAAATAAGGATTACATAAACAAAATAAGCTAAAAATCAGCAACCACCTTATTCAATTATATAAAACAACCACGTAAAGGAACAAATGCTAAAATAAATGTATAGGTACTATAAGACTAGGACAACTGGACTCCACTACTTTGACTAGTTTTTTTTAACATATTCATTAGGTTGCCTATTTGGAGAAAGACAAGATGGTGATCATCGCCATGAGTTCCTAAAAGAACAATAAACCGTATGTTAGAGTAGGTCTGTCGTTAGGCTATATTAGCGCCAACTCTATCAAGTCTAGCTTAAAGTAGTAAATTACCTTTCACTAAACTGTGCCAAGTAAACTTTGTCCTATATACTCCAAAGTCAATTAATCCATAGTCATTTTGCCAACTTTAAAATGATGGTAACAGGTAAAGGCAAGTTGCCTCCTATTTTTTCTTTAGGTTAGATGGTCGTTCATATCACATATGATCACCCACAAATTGTTTTTGGATGCATGAAAGTTGAGCATATCTTTCCAAAAATTTTCATTGAATTTTAGGTAAAGACGAATATAAGCAAAATTAACTTACCATAGAATAGGAGGATTAGTTTTAGAAGTAGTGACATAGATGAATTAAGCTAATTGTTTATTGACTGTAAGAGAGAAGCCATATTCTCTCCAAAGCAGCCATAAACCACCAGTGAATCCATCCAAAGGGACTCTAAAATTATAACAAAAACAAAGTAAAATGGTATTTCTTTTAATCGTATGACTGTTGGAATATGTCTCTAAGCGGTAAAAGGTATTCATTGCGCGAATCTTACACAATTATTTGACATGTGATCATCAAAAGTGAGCATTCCCCACACCCTACAATTCTAAGTAGCATAGAGGATATCAGATTTTGATGAGGAGACACCAAAGTTCCCTTGTCCTTCCTTCTAGCCTTGGCCTTGATTCCCAAATTATTGGACATCTATTTCTTGAGAACCATTGTCATTTATTGAGAGTGGTGTTTATGTATAGCATGATTTAGTTACTTTTTAACTGGGTGAGTGTGAGGTTATGTCATGAGAACTAGAGCTAATGAGAGGTTATATTTATCTTTAGGATTAGGGTGGCAATAGGTCAAGCTTGAGCCTAGGTCGGCCCGACCTATTTAGGATGGGTTTTGAGTGAGATATAAGCATATATTCTTTTAGGCAGATGGCTACGAGGGGTTTGATCAAGTTTACTGCTTTGGGGATATGCAATCACAATGGCCATGCATTCAACTTGGTGAGTTCAATCTTGAGGTCCAAGATATGGATTCATTGGTGTAGGTGGATCACGAGGCCTGCCTTGAAGGGGCTTTACTTTGGGTTGTTGGGAGGGTGGAGGCCAGATGGACCATGTTGGGCATTTGAGCTTTTAGTGGAAAGTGGGTTAGAGGGAGTTGGCCTGTGTTATTATTTCTGTGAAGACCTGAACCTTAAGCACGTAAAGCTATAATAGTGGATTTGTTGTGATCCTGCTTCCCATTAAATTTAGAAATCTCATTTAGCGTAGTTGAGAATTTATCGCTCTGAAGGCGCTGCATAACATCTACACCAGAGATGGGGATGTTTCGGTGTTTTGATAGTCAATTCATTCTCTGTTGTAACAATATTTTCCTTTTGAGGTGGTGCTTTTTGATTGTTGGTTGTAGGCATTCTTAGGGGTTTATATTGGATCTTCACCAGGGGTGGCACATTGCTGGAGGACGAAGAAGGGTTTTTCTGTGTCTTTTCGGATTGCTAACGTCGTAATTTTACCATAATCCCCTAGCTATAAATCAGAGATGTATGGGATTTCATGAGTATGTTCACTAAGGTGCATGTGTACCTCTTTTATTTGGGCAATTTGTAGGGCAGGAGCATGACTTTGCATGTCTGGGTTTGTGATTTGGGTAGAGGATTCTAGTATGTGGTAGGACGGTCCTCTTGCAAGGAGGGGCAGGCGTGGGCAAAGGAGACAAATACTGTGAACCCACTAATATTCAACTTGTTGCTTGGTTCTAGCAATTTTTAAGAAGGGTTACAAATCGAGGCTTTGAGAGGTCAACCTCTATGCAAAAACGAGAGCAAATCATGCACGTTTTAGTTGATCAATATCTTTATCCAATTTGATAGGTTTACCAATACTCCAGGCAACTGATTGAACCTCTCCAGTCAAGCCTAATTCAAAAAACAGTAGAGGTGATCTTTGTAGTAATGACACTAAAATCTGACTTCCATTTCTCTATGTGAAAATAGAGACTAAAAACAAAGAATGGCCCTGACGTGAGGATTTTCTTGCATATCTCCATCGTAAGGAATCTAATAATAAAAGCTCTATTGCTAATAAACATGGTTTGGAAGTTTACTGTGCCTCAAAGGGCTTTGAGTTTTTGAACTTGTATAAGATATTTAACGGAGATGAGAGGAATTGTCAGGTCTAAAGAATCATCAATCTTCAGATAGGTCATCCATTAACATATACTTACCATTGGTACCTCCGGTTAAGATTTCTTTGTAAGATCTTGGGACAGGCTATTTCTCTTGGATATGATCTAAGTAATGTGTATCTTTTTTCCTGGTACTTTTGTTAGAGTGTCTCATATTGGCTAGATATGAAAATATTAAAGTGTTTATAAGTGGTAAGGGTCAACTATCCAAACAACTAGTTTTAGTTATTTGGACAATGGTTGACCCAAGTCCAATTCTCGTTATAGATTCTACATTCTGCCCATATCAAAAATTTAATATAATATCAGAGCAAGTTTGGTCCGAATTATTAATTTTTCAGTTATCTGTCTAGATGTCCATCGATCCATAATAAAAGTGTGTACCCTTATTATTCTTGATGCCGCTTAGTTGATTTTTTTTTTACTTTAATAGAAGCCTTTAATCTTTTGTACTTGTTTTTTTAGATCCTTTTTTCTTATTCATAAAATAACCTAAAACCATAATAATAATGATAACTTTATTAAGGCACGCTTTTATATTCTCAAGTATATATTCAATTGTTTAGGTAATGTTATATTCTTTTTATTCACGTGGTAACTCGTGAAAATTTGTGAAAAGCTCATGATAAAAGATTGAAGTATAAATTAATGTTGAACTTATTGTCCATGACAAAACATTGTTTCCCTAGTATTTCAATATAGCCAATATGTAACTCTACTAAAGATCGTTATGTCATCTTGTAGTAATATATTATTTTGGAAGTCTCATACTTCTTCACCTAATTACTTACTTTGTGCACCAAATAATTCCCGAAGATGCAAAAGTTATAGTAAGAGCATACATTTTCTCATACTTCTCTTACCTGTGAAGCTTGTGAGACATATTAATCGACATCATATATGTAGTTTGTTTTAATGTTATCAACATGACCCTAAATATTTCTCCCAAACTTCATCAATTGCATATATATCAGGTTCTAGTGGAATCGCAATGTAAATTTTTTTTTCTTTATTAAGAATAATTCTTAAATTGCGAAACCATACCAAGAAATTAGGTGTAATAATCTTGATAACAATATTCTTTAGTGACAAACTTCACTGATTTTATTTAACATATATATATATAGTAATAACTATTATTATTAAATCAAGAAAAATTATCAAATAATATTGAGTTGTTTCCTAATTTAAAATATTATCAAATAACGATTAATTTACTTAACATTGAGTATGCTCAATAAACCAACCAAATTAAATTAAGTAAATAACATACTTATCATTCACATTATATGGGACATACAAATCAAATTATTAAAAAGTATCCTAAATGTTATTCTTAATCATGCATTTAATTTTACTTGATCATCATTTTACACATTTAAATCACATAAAAATAATGAAGAAGAACTCATTAATTTAAGATAAAGCGCATTTGAATTAAATGGGTCTTGAGTTTGTCCAATAAACCTTGTAAATGCTTTGTTTTTATATCTAAATAATAAAAGATAACAATTACATTCTCAATGCATACCTAATATTTAATTATATAGATTTAAAATTTTAGATTGCATCATAATTATATCAAACATAATCTAATTATAAAATATGATTTTTAAAAAACTTCACCTGATTCTAATTATTATTCTGATAACTAGTTTAATTTAATAATTTAATTCTTGATATATCAAACTAAATTTCACATATATTCTTACTAAAATTTCAAGCCTCTTGAAAATAATTTTTAAGTAACAAAAAAATAATTTTATATATTTATTAGAAATTTGAATTAATTTAATATTAATCTAATTAAAAATAAATTAATAAATTAAAGGCTTTAAAAAAATAAAATTAAAAGAGGACAATACATTAATTATTACATGTGCACGCATGCGCCAATCACATCCTTCCCTTTTGGGACACATATTTCATGCACGCTCCTAATGTTCCAGAATTGGGGTTTGCACCGGTTGATGCTACTTTTTTCTCTAGATTTGTTCTTCTATCGATTATGCTTCTGTTCCACGACATGGTGTTGTTCTACCGGCATTCTCGAAACAAGGATAAAGAAATAAAAGGGTAAAAGGCAATTAATTCAAGTATCTTGCAAAACTTTTTCTTTTCTGATAAAGTCGACAAGTACAATTTGTTCAATTGTCCACCGACCCTGTAATGCATGTACATAAAACAAAGAAACAAAACTTAAATTTTGAGAGGGATTAAACTCTAGTTCTATTTCTAATTATAATTAGAATTTAATTTTAATAAAATTAAATAACTTATAATTGATCCCTTAAATTTTTTTGAAATTCATAATTACATAGAATTGAATTTTTCTTCTTTAATTTTTATTCTACCTGTGATTAATAAGTTTTTAGCAGGTTAGCAATGACAATTAAAATTAGATAAATTGAATTGTTTTTAGTTTATTATTTAATTTTTAATTAATACATTGAAATTATAAATCTAAATTGAAGTTTATTGCGAAAAGGTTGATTCCATATTTCATTCAGGACGTAAGCTGAGCAATTTTTGTACGGATGCCAATTTGACCCAAGTTTTCCCTAACCCACCTGATCAGAGCATCAAAACTGTCTGGGAAAAGTGTTAAGAGGTCACTGTAGGTCGTTATTGAATATATATACCAAAAGAGGTAAAGCAACAAATGGCTAATGTTCTTCAATTTGGACAAACCAAACAAGGCTAGCTAGCTTGGTGACGAGGTCAGTGTCAAGTGTTTACAGGTTTAGGAAATAAAATTTTGCATGAAACAATTACTCAGACGGTCCCCTAAAATGAAAGCTACGGAAATTCTGAAATCAATGATTTAGAGAGGTGGGTCACTACTACTTAGTAGAAGTTTGAGTTAAAGAATCTACACGTGAAATTGCTTTGCCAATGCTTGCCCATTTTTTGAGTAGGACACCTTCCCAAGTTCTACCATCCTTTTCTGCTCCAATTAATGGTTGATATTTTAATAGGGGAAGGCCATGTCTAAGAGAAGGGAAGAAAGGTGACAGACATGACTCTTGTTGTCGTATACATTGTATGCACATTTATTAAGCGGTGAGTATGTGTGTGGCCATGGTGGCAGTTTTTCAGTGGTCCCTTCAAGTTCGTTACCCAAAACACATACAGAGAAAAGAGAAATAGGGGTTGGACTGATTGGCTTTAATTCGATCTCCATTGTTGTTTAATTAGCAAGCATTCTTTTGAAGGGAAAGAGCTGTTTGGAGGGTGGTTCTCTCCTTATTTGATTTTTTGCCAATGCCCTCCCACGGGAGTCATAGCAAAGAAAAGGAAAGAAAGCAACACAGAGGATTTTTCGTTTCAGGTTCTAATTTTGTCCTTCTTGTATACTTGAAGCTTCACCTTCACACACCTTCAAACCGTGGGCTCCTTTTTATGGATGCATCCTTGACCAAAAGTGTAGGCTGTAATGCACAAATGAGATCAATCAAAGAGTCACGGTGACCCCCTTACTATGTGACATTCCAATTTTGACTCTCGAGTTATTATTATACGCAATTACATAATTATAGTCAATTATAATAATAGTCCCGATTACTGTACTTACCATATAAAATTGACTCATAATCTTCTTGGAGTAATATAAGCACTGACGGAGTTATTTCACTGGACCTCTCAAGATTTAAAAAAAATTAAATATTATATATA
>JANKYE010000225.1:5638446-5653362 GCA_032467995.1 Erythroxylum dillonii
ATTTGATAACGGAACAAAACCCTCTCTTGAAGTGTGTCGTGCCGCCACTATCAATGTGATTTGTGAAAGATTGTATGAAGAGGGGTGTTCCAAAATTATTCTTTCACATGGAGGTGATTAGACATTAACCCCACAAGGTTTTGAACAAATTTCAAGGACAGATCAGTACCAATAACGACATGGAAAGCATACATGGACTTTTTAGTGACATCGACAGTTATTAAATTGGGATATTCCTTAAAAAAAGTTAGAAGCGGTGGTCCAATCACCTTCAATGATAGCTTTGTGCAGTAGCAAATAACGATCGACACGAGAAGGTAAGGCAAGGCTGGCATGTCTAACCGTTTGTCTTGACTTTTTGTTCTTCCGTCACGTCTTACATCTGCTTTTGATATCGACAAGTTTTATAATATTTATTCCACGACAGGATTTAGGGATGTTTCAGTGAATGCATGTATGATCGTTTGATCAATAATTTAACTAAGTTGTTACAGCAGGGAATGAGTTTTTTAGGCTTACGATATATATAATAAAAGAAAAAGAGATCCAATTATTTTTTAGTATATTTGACAGCTGCTACCTCTTTTATGGAATTAGTAAATATTAGTTCTAACTAATTTTTTTATTTTATAGTTATGGAAAAATACTTTAAAAAATTAAGACCGACTGTTTAGCCATCATCGTCTGATTTAAATCATAATGTTAATAAAGCACCTCCAGCATCGAATGAGGTTATTATTGAAGAACTTGTGATTGACTTAGAAAATCCTCCTTCTGATCTAAGATTGAGACCTAATATTATGGAGTATCCTCCTGAAAAACGAGATCAGGTGCGTAGAGTTTATTTATTAAAAGGTCCTTGTCAACCTCGAAATCATAACTTTCCTCAAACCATAGATAGAGATCGTAAGCGAAGATTTATTGTATCATGGTTTGATGATTTCAAGGATTGGTTAGAATATAGTGTTGAAAAAGATGTTGTATATTGCTTATATTGTTATCTTTTTTCGGTTGATCGTGAAAAAATATATACTAATTTTGTATCTGAGGGTTTTAGTGCTTGGCGAAAGAAAACAAGATTAAGAGAACATGTAGGAAATCATGACTCCAATCATAATAAATGTCGAATTGCTTCTGAAAATTTAATGAACCAATCCTGATCTATTGAATCAGCTTTTTCAAGGCAATTAGAGAAATCAAAAATTGAATATCAATGTAGGCTAAATGCATCAATAGGGTGTCTTCGTTATCTCTTGATGCAAGGGCTGCCTTTTCGGAGAAATGATGAGTCTAAGAATTCAACAAACCAAGGAAATTTTATAGAATTACTAAAATTCATAGCTTTTAACAATGAAGAAATTAGGAATGTTGTTTTAGGGAATGCTCTTGAAAATCTCAAACTTACATCACTCGATATTCAACGTTATATCATTAATGCAGCTGCATTTGAGACAACAAAGGCCATTATTTTAGATATGGGTAATAATTTGTTTTCTATTTTAGTGGATGAATGTCGAGATGTGTCAATAAAAGAGAAAATGAGAGTCGTCATTCGGTATGTTGATAGTTTTGGATGTGTCATTGAAAGATTTCTTGGTCTTGTGCATGTACGTGACATAAGTGCAACTTTACTTTTAAAAGATATCAAGTCATTATTCTCTAACTATGGCTTGAGTATTGCTAACTTGAGAGGTCAAGGCTACGACGGAGCTAGTAATATGCGAGGTGAATTTCATAGCCTTAAAAGTCTAATTTTGAAGGAAAATTCTTTTGTTTACTAAATCTATTGTTTTGCACATCAAATTCAGCTTACACTTGTTGTTGTTGCTTAAAAGCATTTAAATGTATGTTTCTTTTTTAATATTATTACTCGTTTGTACAATGTTATTGAAGGATCTTGTAAGCGTAGGGGTATGCTTCGAGAAAAACAAACGAAGAAAGTGATCGCAGGAATTTCACAAGGGGTGATAGAAACTGGGCAAGGGTTGAATTAAGAAATGACACTAAAAAAATCCGGAGATACTCATTGGGGTTCTCATTTTGGTACGCTCATTAATTTGCTACATTTATTTTCTTCTATCATTGAGCTTCTTGAGTTTGTTGAAGAAAATGGGAATGATGATTCACAAAAAGATAAAGTTATTGATTTAATTGATATTATGCTTCGCTTTGAATTTCTCTTTGTATTGCATCTTATGATAAAGATCTTGGAAATTACAAATGGGTTATCTCAAGTTTTATAAAAAAAAAAGATCAAAATATAGTGAATGCAATGCATTTAATTAAAGTCTCAAAATGTCATTTGCAACACGTTAGAGATGATGGTTGGGAGTCTTTATTGAAACAAGTCGTTGACTTTTGTGGTGAAAATAATGTAAGTGAGATAGATATGCAAGATATGTTTATAGTTAGAGGGAGATCGAGGCGTATAATAGAAGACATGATGAATCTTCATCACTATTGTATTGAGCTTTTCTATTCTGTGATTAACATGCAACTTCAAGAGCTTAATAATCGATTTGATGAAGTCAATACAAGTTTGCTTTTATGTATGGCAGTCTTGATCCTAAAGACTCCTTTTCTGCATTTGATATGGACAAATTGATTGAACTTGTAAAATTTTATCCATCAAAGTTTCCTCCTATTGCTTTAATTGAACTTGAATATCAACTTGGGAATTTTATCATTGATGTACGTATGGATATGAATTTCTCTGAATTGAGTGGAATTGAAGATCTTGCTAAGAAAATGGTGGCTATAAGAAAGCATCATGTATTCCCTTTGGTTTATTTGTTAGTCAAATTGTCATTACTTTTACCTGTTGCTACAGCCATAATAGAAAGAGCTTTCTCCACAATGAAAATTATCAAAAGTTCACTTTGTAATAAAATGAGAGATGGCCTATTAAATAATTGTTTAGTATGTTACATTAAAAGAGATGTATTTGCAAATATTGACAATGATCTCATTATGAAAAAAATTTCAATTTGTGAAAAGTAATCGAGAATCATTATAATTTTAACTATTTTATATTCTTAATAAACTTTATTTTTTTATTTAATTTAGCTATAAATTTTTTTGTAAAATTTATATTTTATTTAGACCCTTCAATCTAAAATTTTTGGTTTCGTCGCTGTAAGTGACCGAAGAACTCTAGCTTGGAAAAATAGCACCCCAAATCTCCTGTCTAAGTTATCCTGTCCTTACTCTGTCCAGTGAGGTGGATGCCGTCTATTTATGTGGACCTTAATGGACCCCACATAAATGGACGGCATCCACCTCATTGGACAGAATAGGGATAGAGTAACTTGGACAGGGGATTTGATCCCGAAAAATAGACCTCAAGAAGTCTCTTCGCTCTCACTGTGAACAAAGATAACGTAAGCAAAGACTTGTCCAAGGCCATAGCAACACTAGAAAGTATATGAGAGAAAGTGGAGCATGCAAAGAGTTCATTACCCGAATATGTACAGTTCTGCATGGCTTGTTCTAGGCACGTGGCATGTGAAACATATACGTGCAGCACACTGATATATACTGCTTCCAAGATCCGACCCGTTAACCCTAAAGCCAAAACTGGTGAGGGCCCCATTCTCTAGATTCTTATATTTTTATGTGTACATTTATGTATGTATCTCCCTTAGAAGGTTATGTTGTGGGGGCAAGAGAAGGTCCAACAATGGCTGTTTTAAGCATTGCACTGGCTTGGACGATGTGTTGACAGGTTTCCATGTTTGGCAATTGGAGGAGCTGCCACCAGCAGCCATCTCTTTCTCTCTCTCTCTCTCTCTCTCTCTCTCTCTCTCTCTCTCTCTCTCTCGTTTTGTTTTAGTAATTTTTCAAATGAACTTGTTTCAGATTTCAAGATCATTATATTTTCTATCAAAACCTATAATCTCAACTCTACGAGACAAAGACAAGAGAGATTAAGAAAACAAATTAGAAACAGACATAAAGTAGATTTCTAGAGAAAGAGAGAAGATATACGCACTCACTCACAAAGTAGTAACAGTACTTGTGGGACTGAGCTATATATATAGTTGGATTAGGCTTTGAAGTAGAGAGAAAAGAATGTTCTCTGGTGAAACCAGTCTCTGAATCCTGCGTGAGAGAGAAAGAGAGAGAAAGAGTTGATAGTGATAGAGCACAACTGAAGCTGAGCAGAATTCTTGGTGTTCGTTAAATGGGTGATCATCAGGGAGTTTCTTTATCAGTTTCTGTTCCTCTGCTCGTCAAGTATGGCTGTTTGAAACCACAAGAAGAGAGTGATGTTGAGAATTTACCATTTGACGACCAGGGTTCTCTTTACTACCATTACTATCGTAAGCTCAGACCTTCCATGACTCAGGTCAGTTCCATCGAAGACGATCGTTTGTCTAGTTTTGTTGGTGTTTTCGGCTGTTATTTTCATGTTCCAAGGTAGTTTCGTTGAAACTTGCTCCAGTTTCTCTCTCTTCTCTTTCAGTTCATTGAAGAGGTTAAACAGCTCTACAGAATAGCATTCCCGTTGATCATCACCGGCCTTCTCATCTATGGAAAATCTGCGATATCCATCTTCTTCATGGGAAAATTGGGCAAAGAAACACTAGCAGGAGGATCCCTTTCCATAGGCATAGCCAATATCACAGGCTATTCTATCATCTCTGGCCTTGCTATGGGCATGGAAGCAATTTCATCTCAAGCATGTGGAGCCAAAAGATGGACTTTAATGGGAAAAACCCTTCAACGCACAATCGTAATTCTAATCTTAACATGCATACCCATCTCTCTTTTATGGCTTAACTCTGAACCTATCCTTATCTTTTGTGGCCAAGACCCAAAAATCTCCTCCATTGCCTCTACCTATCTTGCATTTTTACCCCCAGATCTGATTCTTCAATCTTTCATTAATCCTCTCAAAATCTATCTCCGAACTCAAAACACAACTCTCCCTCTTCTATTCAGCGCAGCATTTTCACTTGCTCTTCATGCCCCTATCAACTATCTACTTGTCCACCACTTCAAACTTGGTATTCAAGGCATTGCTGTGACTGCAGCCATTACAGACTTCAATCTTCTCGCCAGCCTTTTACTTTATCTCTTTTCCTCTGGAGTTTGTAACAAGTCATGGCAGGGTTGGTCTCTTCAATGCTTCAACGAATGGAAACCTATTCTAGCCCTAGCTATTCCTAGCTGTGTCTCTGTTTGCTTAGAATGGTGGTGGTATGAGCTCATGATAGTTCTTTCAGGTCTCCTCTCAAATGCTCCTGATGCTGTTGCCACCATGGGAATTCTGATACAAGCAACTTCACTAGTCTATATCTTCCCATCTTCTCTCAGTCAAGCTGTCTCAACTCGAGTTGGAAACGAATTAGGAGCAAACCAGCCTCGCAAAGCCAAATCCTCGTCCATTACTGCATTATTATGTGCTATGTTTACGAGTGTTTTGGCCCTTCTGTTCATGACAACAACCAGATACCCTTGGGGACAAATCTTTACCCAAGACAGTGAAATACTCGCTTTAACAGTTGCTGCAATGCCGGTTGTCGGTCTCTGCGAGATAGGCAACTTCCCTCAGACCACCGGTTGCGGGGTTTTGCGTGGCAGTGCTAGACCAACTCTTGGTAGCAACATCAACTTGATTTCGTTCTACGGTGTTGGATTACCGATGGCTTTGTTGATGAGCTTTGTTGTGGGTTTGGGATTTGTAGGCCTGTGGCTGGGTTTGGTTGCAGCTCAATTTGTTTGCGCCATAGTAATGGCAGTGACCCTCCTGAGGACAGATTGGGAAAGCGAAGCAAGTAGAGCCAGAGAGCGGACAGGCATTGGTGGTGGAGGAGAGTGAAAAAGCATTGAACTAACTAAATTTTTTAGGGACTATTGTATCAGTTGTCACGGTATCTGGGGGAATACCTAGCAATCTACTTCGGGTTGATTTTGTTAGTCCTCTCCTCTACTTCTTAATTTTTTCACCTACATCATATACACAGCTTATATAGCCAAAGAGTTCATGTATCTATTTCCATAGCCTAGTTCCATTTTCTTCCAACAAACATAAGCATGTTAAAGCTAACCTGATGATGGTTATTACATAGTCCTTTCCTTCCTATTTAGTATGACATATATAATGATTATTGGTGGCATGCTTATGGAAATTATAGAAAGCTACTTTAATTTTTATAGGAGATCGCATTACCCTTTTAACAAAAAATTCCTATTCGTCAAAATTCCACTAACAATGATTTTATTGGTATATATATTGCTCATAAAGTAGTAGTAACAGAAGCATGTATTTAATGGTGATAACTATTGTATAATAATTATGCATACCATTTTTATATTAAAATTAATTAATATTATTCAAATAAATAAAAATAAAACAGTACAGGATGAAATATAATAATTTGAAGCTTTCATTGATAACATTTTTGGGTTAATAACTTCTGCTTTCAAAGTTGATAATCACTCTGTGCAAAAGAAGCTCGTTTTAGGGTGAAACTATAGATACGACGAATCTAAATTTTTTGTCCAATATTATGATGTTTTATTGTGTTCAATAAATTTTAACCATTTATTTATGTGGGTCCTGTATAAATCTTGTGTGGATCACGCAAAATAAATAGCTAAAATTTTATAAGATTAAAAAAAAGAAGTAATATTAGCCGGAGTATCTGAATTCGGTTAAGTCGTATACAATGCACCGAAACATTGAATTTTGACCACAAACCTGCTTTTGCAACGTAAGTAGGACAAATCATTATACTCTTTCAAATCGAGTGCTGTCTCGCGTGCGTGCAAATAGAATGCTAGATTTTCTTATTATTGATGACAATGGATGGATTCAAATTAATCTACTGTAAGCATCTCATACTTAATCTAAGACTTGAGCAAACTGAAACCTTGAAATTCGGGTTGGGTTCAGCACCAAATTGATGTCATCTTGATATAACTAACTAAAACAACGTGGTCTTGGTATTTAAAGATTAAAATAACGTTATTTTAATATTAAAAATTTAATTTTAAAATGACATTACTTTAGCTATAAAAATCAGGTTTTTTAGTCTTTTAGATGATGTTTTAAGTCAGCCCTTGGGCCTTAGTCCAGCCAGAAACACAATTAATAAAAACTTAATCTAATCAAACCTAATTAATTAACTTTAAGCTTATGTTACAAACTTACAACAAAATAGAGGTTGGATGAGGAGTTGACCTAACAAATCTCTTATAGCCTTAAAACTCTCTCGCCCTTGTGGAAGCTCTAAGATTCACATATGTGTATGAGTATTGTAAAATTTAAGGACATCATCTTATGTAAAATTTAAGGACATCGTACTAAGTATCAAAATAGTTGGTCTTAGAATGATACTTAAAAGGGGGTGAATTATGTACTCCCTTTACAAAACTTGTTTAAGGTAAATAGTAATTTTCACAAAATGTATCCCAATCAGTTTCTCGAATTATAATAAATACACAACTCAAAAATTTCTTCTTCTACTCACTAACACATAATGACTCAATATGTGTTGTGTAATGTAATAGTGCACCTTTTAGTCTCTTAAGGCTCGTAGCAATTCTCTAGTATGCCAAACAAACTTTTCACAACTCATATGAAGTTTATTATGTTGTCTGTTACCTGCTTCATTATTATGTTGTCTCATTTGCATGTGGATCTACTGAAAATAACCTCTCTACTATGTAGGGGTAAGGCTGCGTACTATCGAACCCTCTCAGACCCTGCTTCAGTGCGGGATTTCAGACTGGGTGATAATGATGATGATGATGTGAAGTTTATTTGCACTCAAAACAACATAAAAAGTTAATAGAAACAAAAACTAGTTAGTAAAACGACTAGTAACTCTGACATTAGTTGACCAATCTTCCATATTAGTTGATTAATACGTCATATTGGTAGATCAATGTTTGACCAATATGACATACAAACTCTTAATACATAAAATTTAACTTCTTCTAATATATTGGTTGATCATCATCAATATCTTTAGAATTTGCACATTGGTTGACCATACCTATACATTGGTTGATGAATGGGTCTAAAATAGTACATTTGTCAATCATATTTATATATTGGTCGACTAATATGTCTAAAAAGGTGTTTCAAATATTTTTGAAGTTTTTTCAAGGATCATTTCACATTTATTTGACTAAAACTTGATCTAAAGTTATTTTAAATGTCAATCTTAAAAGGATTTTCTCTAAAATAAAAATAAATTTCTTCTTTATTATAAAAGGATTTATACATTATGTCCTATAAACAAATGATCTTGCAATGATTAAGCTCCTATTTCATTGAAATGACTAAGATAAGGTTACAAGAAGGATTACAATGATCTAATTAAGTCTTGATATACTTGATTCCTCCTTATTCTTTGTTCTCTACTTGAATTTCATACATGCTCAACTTTGCTCATTTTTTTCCAACTATTGATTGTTCAATATATGCAATTAAATCCTATGCTTACTTTGCCCTTTAATTAAACTCAATCATTCACATATTGCTTCATGAAATTATAATAAAACTACCAATATCACTAAAAGTAAATTCATTAATAGTAATATAATTTTTATCATCAAAACCATGAAGTTGAGACCTCATTTAGTCAACAATATCTCATATTTTTATAATGAAAATTATTTATTGACATTGGAAAAACTAATTCTATTGAGTAAGTTCCTCATATATTGAAGCAATATAATGTATGCTCCTCTTAATCCATTAATCATGGATGATTAAGTTTCAATATCACTATTTTCTCCCCTTTTTGATATTAAAAAGAGTATATATAAAAATGCATACATATTCTTAGATATTTTCGATATGAAAGTATGTGGTTACCTCCTTTTATATATACCATTAATGGTTGTGTCCTTCTCTCCTCACTTAGTTTAATAATTGGTCTTTGATACCAATTTTCTTACTTAGTCCACGTGAGGACTCTTAGTAATTTTTTAAGATTAATTATTGGAAATACTATCGATGTCTCTTACTTGGTATCCATGTAGGTGATAACAATTGCTGGTATTCACTTACAGCCATTTGATATTAACCTACAAGGTAAAGAACATCAAAGTGTTTTAGGTACCAACATAAACTTAGGTCCTAGTTAGTTAATTATTAAACCTTTTTAACTTATATTCTTTTAAGTATAATTGATCAAAATCTCTTTCTAATCAAAGTAACCAAAGAACTAATTAACTTATTTTGTAATTCCTATGACAGGTTTCACATTAATTCAAAAAGATTATATAGTTTTATCTCTAGCAACCCGTACAACCATCATTATTTATATTATGTTCTATTCATACATATCATCTTTTGATATCAATATTTAAATATGATTTTGAATCTTCATCTCTCATTCATTTAATTCAACACAATATGTAAATATGAATAATTCTCAAGAAAATAAGGATCTTTCATTAAATCAAAGAAATCAATTCAAAAAATAAATCTTTTGGTTCATTTCATGTAAATCCATATCTAATTTAGTTTATAATAAAACAAAGAAAATTAAGAAAGAATAATAAAGAAAAACGAAATACGAATGAGCTCATGATTCTTGAATCTTGATGCTTTTTATCGATCTTGATGGAATCTTGCTTTTCTCTAAGATTACTTCTCTTTAATATGCTATTGAGTCTCCTTAGCTTCTAGACTATTTTTTGGTCCTCCTAAATATCTCTTCCTTTCTCTCTTTTTGTTTCATGAAACCTCAAGTTTTATGTCAAAAACGAGTTAAAAATAGGACCATATAGATAGAATATATTTAGAAATCCTTTAAGTATTTTACTATGGTTAAATTTATCTTGATTCAATAATTAATCCTAGTTACTTAGACCGATAGAAATTCCTAAGTTACAATTATTTTCTCTCTTGAGAAATACAATCCTTATCCTTAAGTTTGTTGGTCAATAGAAATTCCTAAGTTACAATTATTTTCTCTCTTGAGGAATACAATCCTTATCTTTAAGTTTGTTGATCGAAATCTATTTCTAATAAAATCAACCTAAAAAAATATTTAACGTACTTTGTGAATTCCTACAATAGGTTTTACCTTAATTTAGAAAGATTATATAGTTTTATCTCTAGCAACCCATAAAACCCCTATTATTCATGTTGAGATATATTTATACATATCATCTTTTTATCTTAATATATAAATCTGATTGTTGAATCTTTAACTTTTATTCATTCAATTCAACATAATATATAAACATAAATAATTCTTAAGAAAAATAAGAATCTTTCATTAAATCAAAGAAATTAATTCAAAGCATAAATCATAGGGTTCATCTCATGTAAATCTATATCCCAATTTAGTTCACAATTAAACAAAGAAAACCAAGAAATAAAAATAAAGAAATAAGAATGAGCTTATTATTCTTGAATCTTGATGTTTTTCGATTGATCTTAATGGAATCTTGCTTTTCTCCAAGATTACTTCTCCTTTATATGCTCTTGATTCTCCTCAGATTGTGGACTGATTTTTAATCCTCCCGAATATCTCTCCTTTTTTGTTCTCTTTTTATTTCACGAAACCTTAAGTTTTATGTCAAACACGAGTTAAATATTAGTAGGTCTTTGTATTGCTTTCCACTGATAAAGATGGGACCATATAGGTCCCATACTATTTTACCCTCTTTAACTTCTTTTATGTAGAAATTACTACCAACATAATATGACTATATGCTGGTCATGTGTTGCATCTAGCCAAAAATGGGAAGAAACAAAATGGAATAATATAGAATATAGGTTGGACACAGGTCTCTATCAGCTCCCTATTGCCCCATGTTCAATAATATGGCTCCCTATTGGACCCTAGTCAACAATATAACTCTATATTGCCTTTACATTCAACAACATGCATTTTGTTAGCACTATTTTCTGATTCCTTAATGTAAAATCATCCTAAATTCTCTTTAACTCAGCTCAGACTTACCTGAATTTATTCATTCTTCATTATAGAGCTATAAAAGGGTTATAAATAATATATAAACTAAATTAAGAATTGAATTACATATAAATCATTAAAACATACGGTAAATGTGCTCTAAATCATACTAAAGTATAGTACAATTAGCATTTATCATTATCTCATCATCTTCTTTAGTCATAAAACATACGTGAGTTATCTCTCCTTTCGAATGCTCATTTTGGATTCACTTTTGTCACCCCAAGTTGAGGTTTTAAGAGATTTCTTCTTGTTTTTTCCCTCATTATTTATTTTGTACTAGTCATTATCTTTGAGTAAAGGGCATACTAACTTTACGTAGTTATATTTTCTATATTCAAAACAGATAATGTTAGGAGGATTTACATTTTGAATTACCTTTACCTTCCTTGAATTCCTTTGTTTTGAAGAATTCTTTCTTTTCATAAACTTTTTTTTAATTTTTAGTGATAAGGTTGATGTCTTCATCATCACTTCTACTTGTAGATATCTCTTCTTTACTTGATTCCTCCTTTGACACCTTGAATGCTAAATTCTTTTTCCTTTAGAAATGTTGTTTTTTCTTGCATCTCTTGACGTCTCATTTCATATGTGAAAGAGATCCTATAAGCTCCTCCAATGATAGTGTTGTTAGATCCTTAACTTCTTGTATAGCTATCATTTTAGCTTCTAATGTTTTCATAAATGGCCTAAGAAACTTTCTTAACATTTCAAAATTAGTATGGGTCTTTTTAAGGCCCTTAAAAGTATTAATAATATCAATAAATCTAGTGTATATACTATATATTGTTTTTGTCATATTTTATTTAAAGCAATTTATATTAATGTATTAATATGCTCACTCTGCACTACTTAACTTAATTTGTGCCTTCATACTTAATTTATAATATATGCAAATTTTTTAAGTCATTTCATAAATAGAGACTCTATTAAATTTATTTCTTCCTAATTCACAAAAAAGATAAGTACGCTCATACTATTCAAGGAAATTAATCTCTTATCTTGAGGTTTCAATCTTTTCTTTAATTAGGAGACATTTTGTTTTCTACAATTCTCATAGGTTTGAAGAGGCCATTTAAAACTATTCCCTATAGGTTTACGCATTCAGTCATTAAGAAAAAATTTTATCCTTATTTTCAAATAGAGATAGTCATTAAAATCAAAGAAGGGGGGATCTACTAATGTTTTGTCACTCTTAAATGAATGATAATGATGATGCTTTAAATATGTCATTATGATCTTTATCATAGGATTTCACTTAAAATACTAACTATAATGATTTAAAGTTTTGTTAAATTATTCATAATTGATAAATAAGGAGAAAATCCCTATAAAAGTATAAGTTAAGCGTAAGAAAACTTAAGTTCATTTCTTTCTTAAACTCTTTTTCTTATAAGTTACTATTTACTTCCAACTTTTGACACTCTACATAAAGCTCTCAAGATGATCTACCAAACCCTAAACTTATTTTATAAAAAATGACCTAGATTTGGAGAAATCATGAATCAAAATTTTGGTTTATTTAAGTAAGGCATCGATCTCCTATTTCTGGTCATTATGGAAAAAATTAATACCACCATCGTGTCTAACAACCTTTAAAATGTAGGAAATGAGGGAAGCCCGACACCAATCGGCCCATTTTATCAATGAACAAAAATGTGCTACTTTTTAGCTCTAAGCCTTCCATTATCACAAATTAGGAGGAGTTTCAACGCAAGACCAATGACATTGGATTTCTGGAGGTGAGCTCATCATTTCTAGGTGAGTGATGAAGATCACCACCACTACGATGGTGGTGTGTGTCCCCCATGCTCCGTGATTTTCTAACTTGCCCAGAAATGATTGGAAATAAATTTGAAATTTTCCAAATATTATGTGGATCAATTTTCCATAAAAGTAATGTATTGAAATTCTTGATAGTTTGTGAGATAAAATTTTTTTTGGAAAAGGGTTATGTTCATAAGGAAATGCATGAAACTGATTAAATTTGAGTCATTGTTAACTAGAATTGAGACTATCTGGATGTATTGAGTATAAATGAGGGTGCTTGAGTTAGAGTTTGGTATACCTAAATTATGAACTGGATTTATTATGGAATTTGTGATGTAAATGTGAACTCAATTGGGCATAGATATGTACTTCGGAAGACCAAATTGAGTTGTGGTTCCTAGTGGATATAGAAGTGCATTTTAGAACGGGGATGGCCGTTTTACAAGAAAAACTCTATCGATTTTTTAATAGGTTTCTCATAAAACATGACATGCCATTTTTAAATATAAAATAGAGCTCCTTAAAATAAAAAACAAATTAAGTCATGGTTTTATTCTTGGGTCAATCTAAATTTGGATTAGGTTTTATATCCTAATGATCCTCCTTGCTTCTCTTTCTATAGATCAATCAAGAGCAAAACCTTCCACTTCGAGACACCAAGTTCTACACGAAGGAGCGCATTCTACCTGTGAGTTAATATTTATGGTAATGAGTGTGCATTAGAATTCATTCTTATATTCATCACGAAAATCACCATCATTATCATATGCACAAATGATACTCATAAATATGGATTGAAATTTTTTTATGCGATGCTATGCTTATCTTAATATATGACGATATGGAGGATCCTTCTAGTATGAGCTATCTGATGAGTGTCACCAGGCTTTGTGCATAGTGAGTCAGTTGGTTGGGTATGGATTTGGGTTAGGAGTTGATCTATTGATGGATTCATTGATTCAGATATGACACGGTTGGGGTGATGCGGTTGAGATTACTCTCAAATGCTAACCGGTTTATGGTACATGATATGGTGGCATAACTGTGGTAGTTTGGTTGAGGTAGCTCTCAAACAACAATCGTGTTATAGTGAGGCTGTGGTGGTTCGATTGAGGTGGCTCTTGAACAACAGTCCACTACATTTGGACCAAGTGACTGTGTGGAATAATTGAACCCCTATGGCTATAGTTTACAGGTAAGGGGCATATCATATGGTCTTTTGTTAGTCCTCCACTACTATTTGTGATTTATGATTGTGATGATTATGTGACATGATATTGATATGAGAATTGATACATGTTTATGAAAAAATTATTGTGTTATAAATTTGCATTTATGGATATGATACATTACACACACACACACACACACACACACACACACACACACACACACACACACATATACACATACACATATATAAAGGAGTCAAACCTTGCTGGGTGAATCAATATTATGGTTATGTTAAGCACTCCTAAGGATTTCAAATGAGATATATGAAATCCTTAGGAGTGCTTAACATAACCATAATATTGTTTCACTTAGCGAGGTTTAACTCCCTTAAGCCCTTTTTTAGGATCTTCTTTTTAGATCTCTTATAATGGGGTGCTTTACTAATCTTCTTGTTCTTCGACGATTCGATGTATGTTTGTTGGTGACCTTTGACTCTAAAGTCGCAGTAGTTTTGTACGTGGTGGATTTTTCTTGTATTAACTACCTCAACGTTGTAGCACATTGTGGATTGGATATTGTTAGGACTATTTGATTGTTATAAGTATGAGTTTGATCATTTTGAAATCTTATCTTTATTATGGATATAAGGATTTGAGGGTGTTTTAGGCTTACTAAGGGTCTAGTAAACCTTGAGTTTACTGCTCCTTTAGTGCTGGTGCCGGTCTAAGGTTAGGGTCATGACACTAACCTAATAGACTGCTTTTGTAATATCCCGGTACCAGTGGGAAGGGTAAAATAGAAAATATGGGTGTTTCATGAGAGATGGGAAATGCATTTGCATGTTCATGCACATAGTGACATACATATATCGTGAAAAATGAATTTATTGCACATAAAATTTTTGTACATGCATACATTGACTTTCCCGGTCTATTTGGTTATAACTATAATTGGTTGAGAATTCGAGAATTATGGGTTATTGATCTTGAAAAATTATTTGGAGAGTGTCAATAATGATTTTATA
>JANKYE010000225.1:5653462-5665895 GCA_032467995.1 Erythroxylum dillonii
TAGCATGCTACCTTCGCGGGCACGGACTCGGATATCACCGTCGATGTCGGGTTCAGGTCTTGCGGAGGTGGGATGCTACAGCTTTGGTACTATTTGTTAGTCTCTAATGGCACCTTAGAGGGGGTAAATTAGTGTGGATAAATTTTAACAAAATATTTACTAACTTAATATGTTAATGAACATATATTATAAAAGGTGAAAATATGATATGAAATAAGAAAATTTGATAACATACTTAAGCCGTAATATAACAAGGGTAAGGGAAGAGAAATACAGACTAAATTATAGTGGCTTAAAAAATAACCTTTTCCTACATCCACTCTTAAGATTCTTTTTTATAATTTCACTGCAACTCTTCTTCAAGGTGAAGAATGACTTTTATACAATCTTTCCTTGACAAAGAAGAACCCTTTTACAACCATATTTTATGGTAAAGAGGAACCTCAATATCATTTAGAACACCACTAAATACAATATATAAAGCACTGACAAGGGATTACAACTCATAATATTGCACTTTATCACTTTGATAATACTAAGAAGGCTCACTCACTCAAAATGTGATAGTGAATGCTTAAATGATTGATAAATACTTAAAGAGATATCTATAAGAAACCCAAATACTTTTTGATGCAAGAATAAATGAGAAAATTTGTATTTATTAGGTTTTAGAACCCCTACTAGCTATTAAAGCCAATAATTAGTTGTTACAATGGCTAATTACAAAGCACTAGTCGACAAGTGTAGCATATTGGTTAATCAATATGTATTAAATTTATAGATTCACTAGCCATTGAGACATTAGTCGATCATTAGGGTATATTGTTTGTCCAATGTGTCCCCTAGAAGGACATTGGTTAACCACATCACTATATTGGTCAATCAATGCGAAATAAACTAGCATGATACATTTTTAACTTACATTGATCGACTAGTAACCTATATTAGTTGACCATTTCTTTCAAAAACACAATATTAACAACTTTAAATGTTTAAACTTGAATTATTTAATGTAATTATAATTAAAAATAACTTTCAAAATGTCTCTTAAATATGTTTGAAAGATTAAGAGTTTTTTTAATGAAAAAAAAGGTTCAATGCCTTTTGATGAAAGAAAGGACTTATATAATAAAGTAAGATAGAATGTTTATTCTTGATGAGCCTTTAAGATTACTAAAGTAACAATATGTGATTATAATTAATAATGTAAACTAAACAATGACCTTGATATACCTTGACCCTAATTTATTCTTGACTTAATATGCGTTTCAAAGTTTATAAACTTTAGTAATACTTTATCATCTTTATGGAATATACTATTGAGTTATGGATACATCTTTTTCTTATAAGCTTCTTATTAAAATAATAAACTCATTAATAATACATATATTTTTTGTCATTAAAACATCAATTGGAACTTACCTTGAATTAATAGAAATAATCCACATAATGCACAAACATAATTTACTCTGTTTCACTTAAATGGTTCCTTCATATATCATTTTATATTTATGCATTAATCTTGTGTTGTTTCATATAGGCATACTCTATGCATTAATCTTGTGTTGTTTCATACAGGCATACTCTATTGAGTTCATTCTTACTTAATGTAGAAAATTAAATTTATATAACCTTGCTATCCAATGTTATAAGCCTCATATCTTTATTTTCTTACTCATTTATACCTTTTAGTACCTTAGTGTAACATACCACATTTATAGGGCATATTTTTTAAAGCATTAGAGGATATTCGGGATATACTCTACAGACATGATATGTTAGCAAACAATTTAGAGAGATTTTCCACTTTACACTTAAATATCCTATAGCACAGAGGCATTTTAATCAATAAATTGCCAGAGTTTGACCTAAATTTCAGAACTTTCCTACATTCAACCTATGTGAAAACATTTCAAGGAAGCTCAGCTTTCCTCTTTAACGATCTCAGTAAAGATGTACAAAAAAAATAAATTAATATCCCATTTATTAATTCTCACATTCATAGTCATTCCTAATATTTGATAATAAATAAATTCATAGAACTTTTCATTATATTACTACCAAACACATACATTAAGCAATAATTTAGACTCAGCATAAATATATATATGTTGAACATTAGTATACATGAATACAGCATAACAAAGCTACATATATCAGTTATAAAGTTATTAACAAACTACATACAATGTAGCCATGTGTTGTGATAAGTAGATGCAAAACTACTAGTAGACTCTATAGATTTCAGCTAATCGGATCTTTGAGCCATGACTTCCAAAAGGTGGGAGTTATATTCCAACTAACTCTAAACCTCCTTTGAACTTGAAAACGATGCTGCAATTTTGATGAGTTTTGCGAACTTAATGAGTGAATCATCATTGATGCTCTCAGCAAACCATATCACATAGGACCATTCAAATCAACATACCATATAACTAATAAATCAAGTTACATTTCAATAACACACATAAACTTAAACAGAACTCAAGAAAATCATATCACATAAAAAATCAAATTGTATTTCAAAAATCACAATTCAATTTAATCAAACATGTATATGAAAATGCAAATATTCTTTCATTCTTATTTCCTTGTGTTGTGATCAAATATGCCAATTCACGCCCTGAGTTTTAAACAAATTTCTGTTGGCTAGCTTAATGAGCATTATAATCTTGATCACATTACGAGGATTAAGCCCTGATTTCACGTTACGAGCCCTAGGCTCTGACTATGAGCATTTTGCCCTGAATGCCTATGTGTTGGTCATTTTGATCCCATTAACTCATCATGAATATCAAATTCAATGATATGAATCTCTCACACATCATTTGCTTCCATCATTGTAACTAATTTTCCAGAACTCACATTCAATTTAAATCAAAAAAGCATTTCAGGGATAATCATATAATCAACAATTGACATTCAATTTGAAAACACTTCCATATACAATCCCAAGTATCAAACTCCTCGGATCAACAATGTTTGGAATTATAGTATCAAACTCCTCAGAATAACAATGTCCAGAATTATAACAATCATATAAGTAACAATTCGATAACTAAAATTTAACCACATACAAATTAATCATAGTGAGAAACATCTAAGTTAACTCACAAAACACCCCAACGAGCTGTTGCCTCGATATCCCGACAATATCTAAGTATTGACAATCACTCTGAGAGCCTATTAGACATCCATATGAACATCGATCATTGATAACGAATAAAGAGAATATATATGCAATCCTTAAGTTCAATGTTTATATTCTTTTCTTCCTAATGTTCCTTTATGAACAAGCTGCCTTTCTTTTCATAGCTCTCCCTACAAAAATCCAAATATCATGATTCTTATGCCCCCTAAAACTAGACTTCATTATTCTTAATATATCTAAAAATTACATGAATAGAATCTCCTTTTAGAAATATAAACCCCATCCAAATTCTGTTCTGTTCTGTTTCTGGTAAGAAATAGGTTGGCAACCAATTCTCAAATAACAATAAATCATTATCAAGACATCTTATAGCCACAAATTTTCATAGAAGCATTACTAAGATATCAATAATAATTTTTCATGTTTTATACTTTAACTAATTCGGGCTCTAAAGCACTCAAAAATCAAGAAATAATACAAGGTTCCTGCAGAGGGGTCTATCACGGGCAGTATTAGAGAAACAAGCATAACTCAAGCTCTAGTCACTTTTTTACCAAGAAAATTCATAGAGGTCGAGATAAGAACTATATCTACCACTTTAATTCTTTAAGTTTCTTCAAATTTATGATATAAAGATATGCAAAATAGTTTGAAATAGGAAGATGAAATTGAAACCAGAATTTCAACCTACCTTAATAACTTCTGTCCTTCTCCTCTTCTCTTCCCCTTTTTCTTTCCTTCTCTTGCTCGTTTTTGTTTTTCTCCCTCTTCTAACCTCACAGAAGACCCTCACTCTCCCTTATGTTTCCTTTTTCATCTATTTTCTCTAGATGGTTCAAAGAAAGTCAAACTAATCCATGTGTCACCATTCTATTAGTCCATGTGTTATTCTTCTATTGGTCAATGTGTTACTAACTTTAGGCTCCACATGTCACCCATTTAAGCCTCCATATTTCACTACTTGTAAGGCTACACATGTCACCAATTGTATAGCTGCATATGTCACTATTTGTAAAGCTGCACATGTCACCATTCTAAAGCTCCACATGTCACAATTCTAAAGCTCCACATGTCAGAAGTCTAAAGTGCCATTTGTCACGAATTTAAAGGGCCACCTGTCACAAATATAAAATGTCACTTGTCACAAATATAAAATGCCACTTGTATCCAATTTTTACCATTTAGGAATTCTATTAAGCCAATTTATACATTGACTCCTCAAACTTATGATTTTTAACAAATAATTCCAAATTACTAACTTAAATCCATCAATTTTAATTTAATTCTAATTCATTAAAATCACATCTAAGCATCCCGAAAATTGCCAATTAAGTGCACATAAAACATTTGTCACTTCTTTCTCATATTTATAAACAATAATCTATGTGCGTGTATGCTAATCTCCTACATATACATATAATAACAAATTGTGTATCCTAATGCACCAAATTATTCATCTAGTGATATAACTTATTTTATTTTATTTTATTTAGTACAAGGGACGAGAAAAACACGAAAAAAACTAGTGCAGCTGGCGAGGGTACGTCACGTTGTTCGCATCTCGGTGCAACAGCTCCAGTAGGAACTCAGGAGGGGCGGGAAGAATGTGCAAGCCCGGTCAAAGAACACGTGCGAAAGCTGCCAAACTGTCCGCACACTGGTTGGCCTCCCGAAAGGCATGTTGCAGGTGGACTTTCCAATTGAGTTGCAACAACTCGCAGATACCTGCAATCAAAAAAATCCCGTCAGTGATAGGCCCGTGAGGAGCAGAGAGGATATTAATGACCTCGAGCGAATCGACTTCAAATAGCACCCGGCGAAACCCCATATCCCACGCCAAGTGTAGTCCCGTGAACATGCCCCAGCATTCAGCAGTGAAAGATGAGCCCCTCTCAAGAAGATGTTGAAAACCACCGCACCACCGCCCATGGCTATCTCGAAGTAAACCCCCTGCGGTGGTCTTGTAAGGGCCAACCGTGAAAGCGCTGTCCGCATTTAATTTCACCCAACCCTCTAGAGGCCTAGCCTAGCCCACCGGACTGCCCACAGCTAATCCCCGACTGGGGAACACTTGCTGTTCCAACGCTCTAGCGCGATCGATCCAGTCCACATAATCCAAAACATTACGAGTATCGTCCTCTGGCCAGACAAAGCCATGTTCAAATATGTTGCAATTTCGCCATTTCCATAAGAGTCAAACGGCGACCCCGTAAATCGTGCCCCAGGTGGCCTGGTGGATAGACGAGGAAGAGCTGAGGTTCGTCACTAGCCAGGGCCCGGCTTCCTGCTGGAAAAAAGTCTCATCCACCACGCCCCTAGGAAACTGACGCCAGAAAGATTGCACGCGCGGGCAGTCACGCACAACGTTTATGACGGTCTCCTCCTGCCCACAGAACTGACACCGACTGTCAGCAGCAATGTGTCGGACGACACGCTGTTGATTAGTCAGAAGCTTTCGGTTGGCAAGTTACCACAGGTAAGACCGAATCCGTTGAGGGCAGCCACGACCAGATGAGCTTCCACAACGTATGATTGGAGTCCAAAGAGGGGCCTTCCTGGAGATCATACGCGGAAGCCACTGTAAATCGCCCATGAGGGGAAGGTCCCCAGGTAAGAGTATCAGCCCCTTGGTTCGCGAACGAGGGAAAAATTGCAGCTATTGCTAGACAGGCTTCAGAAGGCAGGTAGTGTTGAAAAGCCGGCCATAGTCATTGGCCCTCGTCCCTCACATAATCTGCAACTGTGGCCTCCAGGCTATGGTTCGAAAGTTGAGAAAGCACGACATGTATAAGCGGGCCCCAGCCTAGCATCCAATTGTCTTGCCAAAATAAAACACGCCGACCAGTGCCCAAAGTCCAATGGCTCCCCTGTCGGACAATAGGCCAAACGGTCGAAATGCTCCGCCAAACAACCGAGGCCCCCAGCCTTGCAATCTGTAGGGGTATAGAGTAAGTGTCCACCTTATACTTCGCTTTCAGCACCTGAACCCAAAGAGTTGTCGGTTGCGTCAGGAGGGCCTAACTAAGTTTAGCGAGAAGGGCATCATTGGTAGGACGAATTCGTTTGAGTCCGAGACCTCTCGCAGCTTTTGGTTGGCAAACCGACTACCAATTGACCAAATGCATTTTCCGTTGGGCATCTGTAGACTCCCAAATAAAATCACACATAAGTTTCTCCAGATCGTCACAGAGTTTGCGTGGGAGACGGACAGCTTGCATTGTGAAAATGGGCTGTGTCGATGATCCAGTCTGTCGGTTTTGACTATTCCTTTCTCGTAGAAGCTAGTGGGTTCTCGGGTGGCATTTGGCTCATATGGAAAGAGGAGCTCCAGGTTTCCGTTCTTTTAACCCATCGGCAGCTTATCCATACCCATGTTACTTTTGGGCAGGCATCGTTTGATTTCACAGCCGTTTATGCTAGCCCTCAAGCGGCCACTCATAATTTTATCTGGCCTGTCTTATCTTGGCTCAGTCATTCCTCACACCGGCCCTGGCTTGTGGGTGGCGACTTCAACGCTAAGCTGGCAATCTCGGACAAGAAGGGAGGTAGTCCCACAACTCGAGTTGTGAACACCCGATTTCGGGATTGGGTCCACCATTGTGGGCTGCATGATTTGGGGTACGTCAGTTCGAAATATACTTGGTGTCGGGGGTTAACCCAAGCGCGGCTCGACCGGATGTTTGGTTCGACAGCTTGGGTGCATTCTTTTCCTCACACAGAGACCCATCACCTTCCTTTCCTCGGATCGGACCATCGACCCCTACTTATCCAGCTTCAGCCTCCGACTCCCCACCCTTCCGGTAGTCCTCCTTTTCGTTTCCAAAATGCCTGGCTCGCTCATTCGGCTTTTCCTGAGGTGGTTACCAAGCACTGGAACCCTATAGACGCGTCGATGAGTCAATCGCTTGCTCAATTCTCCGAACATCTTCTTCATTGGAATTCTCAAGTGTTTGGCAACATTACACACCGGAAAAAATGTCTGGTGGCCCGCCTTCAGGGCCTCCAGCGAGCCATGACGTCCGATCCTTCATATGCACTTTTACATCTGGAGGACTACCTGAGTCGTGATCTATTACAAGTGTTGAGCGAAGAAGAGCTGCTCTGGCACCAAAAAGCCCGCTGTGACTGGATGTCGAAAGGAGACCGTAACACCAGGTATTACCACACTGTCACTTTAACCAAACGCAAGAAATTGCGGATTGCTAGGCTCATGGATGCTGCTGGCAGGATGATTACGGATCCGGACCAGTTGAGCCAACTGGCCCGGACCTATTTCCTATAGCTTTACACTGTCGATCCCAGCCTTTTTCGCCCTCTCCATCCCTCTCGTGCCTTTCCCCCTCTTTCGGACTAGCACGTTTCCCATCTGACACGGTCAGTTCTACCGACGGATTTCAAAGCAGCTATTTTCGACATGGCTCCCAATAAAGCCCCGGGTGTTGATGGTTTCAATGCGTTTTTCTTTCAACGACACTGGGGACGGTTGGGCCTGGTGTGGTGAATTTTATCACTAAGACCTTCAATTTTGAACGATGGGATCACGAACTGAATCACACCTTACTAGTCTTACTTCCCAAAATTCCTATGCCGCAACAGATTTCTCAGTTTCGCCCTATTAGCCTGTGTACGGTCGTGTATAAGATTATCGCCAAAATCATTGTGAACAGGTTAAAGGCGCTTATGCCTCATTTGGTTGCTGAGACTCAATGTAGTTTTATTCTGGGTCGTCATTTCACTGACAACGTCATCATAGCCCAGGAGGTTATCCATTCGATGCGCAAGCAGACAGATCGGACGAGCTTCCTTGCCATAAAAGTGGACATAAAAAAAGCTTATGATCGCCTGCGTTGGGATTTTCTCCAAGACACTCTTCTTGCAATCGGTCTCCCAACGAATCTTATTCGTGTTATTATGCGTTGTGTGGCGACCGTCTCCTTCCAAATTGCCTGGCAAGGGATTGTGTCTTCCTCGTTTCAGCCTTCGAGGGGGCTTCGCCAGGGTGATCCGCTATCGCCGTATCTATTTGTTCTTTGTCTGGAACGTCTAGGGCATCTTATTTTAAGCGAAGTGACGAGTGGACATTGGAAACCGATCAAGCTGGGTCGCTCTGGACCCCTCCTCTCACATCTGTTCTTCACAGATGACCTAGTCCTCTTTGCTCAAGCCGAGGACTCCCAGACAACCGTAATAGCGCGGATTCTTCAAACTTTCTGCGCCGCGTCCGATCAGCAGGTTAGTAATGCTAAGACTCGGATCTTTTTTTCCAAGAACGTCTCCCGCGCTATGGCTAGGTGTATTAGTCAGGGGTTACAGATTCCTTGCACTACTAACCTTGGCCGGTATCTCAAGATTCCCCTCTTCCACGACCGTATGTCTCGGCAAACCTTCCAGTATATATTGGATGCGGCTCAAAAGAAACTCTTGGCTGGCAGGCCCAAACTTTGTCTCTTATTTTATTTAACGCAATATGCATGAACTTAATCTTCTAAACTCTCCGACCCTTAACAATTTAGAAGACAGTATATTACACTTAGTCTCCACTATATCTCTTAATAAATTTTTTTTTGGGACATAAGGTTTATTCTTTATAATATCCTAAACATCGACCTTTTTGGCTAAAAAGAATTATTTTATCCTACTCTTCCAATAAAATAATTATCCCTGTCAAAGAATAAGGGTCTATATATGCTTTGACTTCTCATATTAAGAAAGTGAATTGAATTATGCTACAGTGATTTTTCTCCAATTTTGTTAGAAATTTATATGCAATGAATAAAACTTTCTCTAATACCAATTGTTAGTTTTTAGATGGCATATGCAAGAGGAGGTAAAATGTGTATTTACTTTTTACCTGTTTCCAAACTAATGAATAAATTATCTATTTCACTTACAATCATCTTGCTTTACCTTGAGGAAAGAATAACCTTGTATAGATCTTATATAAGACAAAAGTAACATAAAAATGTATCCCAATTAATTTCTTCAATTACTACAAGTATAGACTTCTAAATTACTCGAATGTTTTTAATCATTGTGGTAATGACAGAGTAGAAAAATTACTCCATTAGTGTAGCCAGAAACCAAACAGGCTTTTAGTTCCACTAACAATTGATAGATTTTTGAGTTCGGAGTATATAACATAGTAGGGAAGATGGAAACAAGAATCAAAGTCGAAAATTTCTTTCCCTTTTTCAATTTTGTGGTGTACAAGTTTGATTCACCAGAAAAGTTACGCGTATTGAAGAAAGTGTGGTTCAAGTCTAACACTTAATGGAATCAATTCTACCGAGTCTCTTTCCCAAAGTGACTTCCCAAAAGCATCCAATAGGGTTATGGTAGATATTCTTGCCGGAAGCAAGCTTGGATAAAAAGAATCAAAAGAAAATGAAATGACGAGCTTCTCCTTATGGATTATATATAGGCCAGCAATAATTTGTTATACAAAGAAATTATTAAATCCAATATAATTTTATCTAATTTTTAATTGATATTTCTTGATCTACTCATAAATAGATCTTCTAAGGGGCTCAAACTCTTTTTTGATCCCTCTTTTCAACAAGATTAAGTCACGCATATAGATCTTCCCACTTTCACTTTTTTTTTTTTAATTTAACAAGGAAGCATAATTCACAAATAACAATTGTCATTTTCAATTATTATCTAACAGATTCCAAATGTCTATTATAGTCATTGAAGTTCCTACGTCAAAAAATAACTATGGACTCTGTTTTGTAGGATTAGAGATTCTCAACCTTGAAATTACGACTTAACCTATCTCTAAGACGCACCCGAAGAAGAAAATCCAGGTTGAAGTCACCAGAATTCCAGGTTCCAAGCAATGTCGCTAATGCTACTATTCAAATATATATAACATTTTTCATAAAAAACTTAAAAAGTATTGGTTGAGCTTTAGGACTAGATCACATAGTTAACATTTAGAACTACTCTTGATGGAAGTTAACAGTAAAATGCAACTAACACAATTGGTTTGATGCCCGGAACGTGGCGGAATGAGAACCTCTTTCAAGATTCTTCCGCGTTGAGGGTATAAAGTTAATAGGTAGCCTTAACGTCAACTTGCATATATAAGAAAATGCAGCTTAATCTATGTAGTCATTCCTATCTTGGTAACCTTAATTTACTTCAACCTTCCAACTGCAAAGATGTCACACTTGAGCTTTCTCAATTTCCATGGCATGTCAAAGAAACCTTCTCTAAAACCAGCTCAATCAAAAACTTATAAGGAAAGACAAGGGTCTACCAATATCCCAGAAACGTTCAATCCACATGTGGAGGAGATGAAAAGGGTGTTTGACAAATTTGACACCAACAAAGATGGAAAGATTTCAAGAAAAGAGTACAAGTCAGCTGTAAGGGCCTTAGGGAAGGAGGAAGCTGAAATGGCCAAGGAATTTGAGGCACTTGATGCGGATGGGAATGGTTCCATAGACTTCAAAGAGTTCATGGAAATGATGAACATGGGAGGTGGTGTGAGTACTAGTGATATTCGAAGCGCGTTTAGAGTGTTTGACTTGGATGGAAGTGGGAAAATAAGTGCAGAGGAACTGATGCAAGTTTTGAAGATGATGGGAGAGAGGTCCAGCTTGGATGCATGTCGGAAAATGATTCGAGGGGTCGACCGTGATGGAGATGGTTTGGTTGACATGGATGAATTCATGGAAATGATGACTGGAACCAAGAAATTGTGTTAGATTATTTCTCCGAGTGTTCCTCGGGCTTTCAGTACCGTTTGAATGATGTGAAGATCTCCACCTGGTCTTCTTCTATCTTTATTTTGTTTAATTGTCTTGTGATTTTTCTTTTGGCGTAGCAAGTGCAGAGCACTTTTGGTTGTCTTTCTTTCGGATAAATTATATTCAATAATTCCGGATGTAGTCTACAATATTTGTTATGATTATTATGTTGAATCTTAACCCTTTAAATTAAGCAATATTGTGATAAAATAGAACATTAGTTGAATTTAGGGATACAAAGTGGAGTGATGCATTTCTCAACCATTTTAGCTAGGGTTACCATTTAGGAATGTCGGCCAGTAAAGTTTAAGAAACGACAGAAAGAGAAGTGGAAAATAAAATAAGCCAAAGTTTCGAAACCCAGATTTAAATATTAACCTAGTTAATAGCACCGCAAGAGTCATTACATGGTAATGGAACATCGTTAGAACATAATATTCGTCGAATCATGCCACCACCGACCACAGGAGCAACTGTTACTCCTCAGCTTTGTCTGTCCATGTTTGCTTGCCAACCTGCGTTACGGAGAACTAACATGTAATGTGTTGTCTTAATAATCGGATGAATGTACCTGTGATATTTGAGACACAATTGCACCTACCAATCCCCATGTCGAAGCCACGGTTCTTGAGTTCTCTATATTCCTGACAAAGTGAACTGGGTTTGCAGAAAAAGTGAGCCAAGCAATCAACACACGGTGCCTCCTCCAAGTCATATTGAGCTCTCAATCTTGACCGGTAGAAGCAAGAATAAAAGCAGGACAAACCAATGAAACCTAGCAGCAAACCATAAATTGCACCACTTGCTGTCTATTAGTACAAATAATACAATAATCCAAACATCTTGTAAAGCTAAAAATACCAAGTCGTCAACGGAATCGAAAAGAGAGGGATTCGAACTCTCGGTACGAATAACTCGCACAACGGATTAGTAATCCGACGCCTTAGTCCACTCAGCCATTTATCTCAATTCAATAAAAAAAGTAAGCCCTAATTAGATCTTCTAGAATATTCTTATGTTATTACTTTAGGTACACGGGTCCTTATCTTGTGAATACTTATCTTTACAGGGTCTCTATGTAAACATTGCAACAGTGTCTCTGATGATGGAATCCGAAAGCAATGAAACCTTTTCTTTTATATTTTTTTTTTATCTTTTTCTTCTTTGTTCTATTATGGTATTAGAGACTTTCCCCCTTGTCAGCAATGTTATGAATATCGTACCGGACTTGATACCGGATTAAGTTTTAGAACGGAACTATGTCAGTACCGGTTATTGTTTCGAGAAATTTTTTAAATTTATGAAATAGTCTCTAAAATTTTTAAAAATTGCAAAAATAGTCCTTATTGGTATATTATGCAGTTGTACTATATACTTTACTAATTTACTGTTTACATCAACCATGCTTTCAAAAATTTTAATTATAAATAATAACGACAATTAATATATAATAATATAAATAAAGACAATTATCATCATACAATTATAAAATTAAGAATAATACAAAGTATTTAAAATATTACAATAA
>JANKYE010000225.1:5765282-5787849 GCA_032467995.1 Erythroxylum dillonii
CACGCCGCGGTATAACCCGCAAACACCTTCGGGTGGGGTGTGGGGTGTGGGGTCCAACATTAAAAGGCGCCTTTTTATTGTAGGGCCCGGCCCCCACCGCCATCACTCCAGGTATTGTCCTCTTTGGTTTTAAACTTAGATGAGTCACGACTCGAACCCAAGACCTCAAGGTTTTGTTCCACTTTAAGTGGACGCCGACGCCTCAATGGTGAGAGGCGTCCACTTAAAGTGGAACAAAATTTTGAGGTCTTGGGTTCGAGTCGTGACTCATCCAAGTTTAAAACCAAAGATGACAAGTGGACGCTTCAATGGTGAGTGGCGTCCACTTAAAGTGGAACAAAACCCTGAGGTCTTGGGTTCGAGTCGTGACTCATCCAAGTTTAAAACCAAAGAGGACAATACCTGGAGTGATGGCGGTGGGGGCCGGGCCCTACAATATCATTATTCACTTATAAAGCATCAATAGAAAAACCACAATACATGTTTTTTTTCTTGAAACTACTTCCTCCTCATTTCATTTCACAAAACCAAAAGTCTACATTGTATTTTTCAACAAGTACATCAACAAAACCTAGTACATAAGTACTACATGAAAGAAGAAAAATATATCAAATCTATCTAAGCCATCCAAAAGAAATTCCAGCTGACCGACCTTTGAGCTATGACTTCTTTTGCCCAATTCACAATCTACACGATAGTAGAGCTTCTCAGTAGCTAGAGTTGTCTCTCCATCCTGAAAAGACAACTTTGCAATTTTGGTGAGTTTTGCGAACTCAATAAGGTAACCATAATCAATGGTTCACTCAATTCATGCCACATATTAATTCATATCATAATTACTTCACAATTTTGCATTTCACATGAGTAACACATTTTCACTTAAGCATAAACAAATTTTGTATTTCACTCCATCAAACATACTTAACGAGATACATATGAAATGCTCATATGATACTTTTCCAATTATTATGTTGTTTTAACCAAGTGCCTGAACTGTTCCATAGAGGACTCATTAAATATTGAGCCTAAGGCTCTAAATCACTTTTGAGTTCGAGGCTCAGTTTCACTCGTTGAGCTTTAAGCTCTAATTGGCAACTATTCTGGCCACATCTGCCATTATTTGATTATGCATTCATGTATGCATTGTATGCACCACAATCACTCACATTATAGAGCACATAGTTCTTCATATTCACATTCAAGTAGCACTTCTATGTCTCAATCTACAATCACATTCATTAGACCTTCTGTCCGGAATCCACAATTAAACACATTCAATTATTGTTCAAAACATACTTTAAGCAAACAACTAGTTAAGTGAGACCATCTAAGTTACTCACAAGTTTCTCCCGAAGCTAATGCCTGGAAGATCCGGCAATGTCTGGAGGTTGACGTTCCAATTGATCCTCTATAACAAATAATACACACAATATCACAATTTGTACAATCATAAGTATTCTATAATGCACATGTATGAAATGAATTACTTACAATGCGTGTTCATGATAATCCTGGGAAATTCCATCATAAAATCGATCTCATATCAAAACTCATCAAAGTATAATTTATACTTAGGTTTATGCCTCACTAGAACCATTTAAATCACGATTCATTATTCACTAGCTTACTTTCAGATTTTCCAAAATACCTCTTTCGAGACTACTGTTCTCCTTCAATCAGAAGGTGAAATTGAGATAATTAGGTCAAACTTTCTTCTAGACAGTGTTCCTACATCTCTTATATTTCCATTGATACCAAAATCACTCAATTTGGTTTAGTAACTCAAAAGATATACTTCAAACATTTTTGGACTGCTCTTGTCCAAAACTATGTACTATACACAAGTTCTATCTAAAATTTAAACATCTTAGAGGTTGAAATATATTCAAATTTCTTCATACCATTTGTAACTCTATGTTTCTAATTTACCACAATTTAGAAATCTTCTTATTTGAAGCTCTACAGATCAAGATATCATCAAAATATTAAAGTATGTTTAGTAGAATAACACCAGTTCATAATATTTAAGAACACACTCACTGTACCCGTCTCACATTTTCCACTTCATCATTCTCACTTCAGTTCAGATGGCTATGATTTTTTTTGTAAATGTAAAGCAATGTCTTACGAGTCCAATGGTTAAAGAATCAAGTCATTTGGAGGTCGGAGGATAAAGTTATGGCCGAAAGAATCAAACAAGTTTTTGTCTTCAATCATATTGAACCTATCATGGGACAATTGGTATAACTTTCACTATAGACATCAGATTTAGGTGTCTTTTGGATGGTTTGAAAGAGGCTTTCAATATCTACAACTTTCCTGAAGACCTTAAAGACAAATTCGATCATCTGACAGGTCACAAATAGGAATAGACAATATGACGTCATTTTAAGGCGAAGGTGACATCATCAGACAATACAAGGTTGGAAAAATTACCATAAATTTTAGTACAGATATTAGAATAAGGTGTTCTTTATATGTTTGGAAAGAATACTTCAAGAGCTACAACTCTCGTGAAGATCTCGAAGTGAGATTAGGTCACCAAAAGGGGTTAAAAAATGGAACAAAAGAAGAAAGCAAAAGGTCAAACTAAGACGATGCTGACGTCATACTAAGACGATGATGATGTCACACTAAGATAGAAGCAAAACTAAAACGGAACAAAACTAAGACGATGTTGACGTCATACTAAGACGATGTTGCATCACCGTTAAAGTTGTACTGTTCTTTATTAATTTTTTAATATAATCAATCTTTAATTTTTCAAAAAAAAAATTCTATCTTTTGTTACTTGTAATTAGTTTTATAGTTATTATTTTATCACTTTCTTCTCCAAACTCACAAGCATATTTTCTAAGGTTCTTCAACCTTCCATACTAGTAATATTTTAGTAGACTCTACAAGCTCTCAAATAAAAATGAGGTTTGGTCGATATGAGCTATGACACCCTAATACCCCCTGGGAGGATACAGGATGCTATGCAAACAACATAACATACGTACATACAGAATTGAGACAAAACCAAAACATACGAAACATTCATCATGCATTCTCAAAAGCTCAAAGCAGAAGCAATTCAGAGCAAACATACATCATAATACACTGAGCTTAATACAACTTGTTCCAAATCGGAACTAGCATGAATTAAGGATATTACAAACCTAAAATAAATCTAAAGTCATATACATCAAAGATAAGCCAAAAACAAATTCCAAAAATACAGTTTTAACAAAACAAGACTCAGACTCTATTGGCTATTGCGGTTGACTCGTCCCAGTCCTTATGTCCATCTCTCTAAATCTATACGGGGCAAATCCACCATGCTAAGCATATAGCTTAGTGAGTAATAACTAATCTATGCATAAACTGACAACTAATTATACACAATCATGATATATCAAAAGAATGCATCAACAGTTTATCGGAATGAACAATGCATATATATTATGTTGGATCTCAGACAGATTGTACAAAAACAACACTGATTCTCAAAAGAAGGTATAAACCCTTCATAATCAGAACACAAATTGTTTTTTTAATCAAAATCAAACAGAAATCAGAATACAAAATCATATGACTGTTAAATCCATTTACAGAAGCGAGTAACTGGACTTATACAGGAGATATCATGATTGGTATCAGCAGGAGAGACATATGTCTCGATATCAGGAGACACCAAAGTGTCAATACAGGAGACACCGAGGTGTCAATAACAAGAGCAGCTGCAGACCCTTCTAGGCATGCCTATTTACCCACAACTAGAACTCAACAATTTTAAAGCAAAATAAGTCATTTTAGACATTTCATGTGCAAAGCAAGTAATCAATCATATTCACATACAAGTAACACTTCCAATGATATAAACATGCATCGAACGCCTCGGGTAATCATTTTCCGGAATTCAAAACACAATCAACGTAAATCAAATTCAACAAGCAGAACAAAGTAAGGTAAGTAGCACTTCAATATCACATTCATCAATCAATACCTCGGACTTTCATGTCCAGAATCAGTACACATTCATTAATATCAAATTCAATTCAGTAATAAACAAAACAAATCAATGTGAGACCATCTTAGGTTACTCACAAAAGTTACCATCTAAATTACTTACAATCGCTCTCGTTTGCTTATTCTCTTGAAGTTCCGACAATATCTAGAAGTGGTCGCACTATGCGTTCCTTTATATCATTTAACACATATACAAATCACTATTGTGCATGATTAAAAATTTATTTATGTATATTGAATATGTATGATGCAAGTTCATAACAAATTCTCGGGTATATGTTTTTACTAAACTGATGTAAACATCAATTGTACTTCAAAAGTTCCAAAATTCATACATTCAATAACTATTCCAGCTTTTGCTTGAAGCACCTCATTCAGGTCAACTTTGTATAATCAATAATATCAAGTAAATGATGTATTTATGAAACACTCTCTTCTAGAAAATTGTTCCTTTATGTCTTAAGTTTCTAATAATACCAAGTTCATCTAATTTGGTTTAGTATTCAATGAGTTATGCTCAAAATACTATAGACTGTACACATTTGAACTTTTAGCCAGTACATGAGCATACCCTCTAATTGCACAACTCATATCTTTCAACTCAGATATCCAAAAATTACAAAATTTATACCAATTTAAAGCTAAGAGAATAAGCTACAACTTTGGTGAAGATAACTCAGCGTAATTAGGCTCACATCAATATAGTTTATTCAATAACTATAGGACATGATTTCTGTCCCTAAGAGTGCTTCAACCTAAGCCAAGACTCAATTTTATGCTAAATTTTGAAAATCTTAGAAACAGAATTAAAATTCAACTTACTCAAGAAAGTTGTAGAAATATGTCTCTAGTTTAATTTGAATTAATAACCAACTCATTTGAAGATCCACAGTGAAAGTTATAATCGCAATACCAAAGCAAGTTCAGTGAAAACACTTCATTTCTTCCAGCTTTTTCACAAACAAACTTTTGGGTCAATGTTACACGGTCATTTTGACAATGAAAATGAAGGATTTAGGCCAAACATTATTTTACAAATTTGTTCCTTTATGTCTTAAGTTTCTATTGACACCAATTTTATGGAATTTGGTTAATCATTTTGAAAATTATCCTCAAATGACTACATACTGTTCACAAACAGTGGTAGATTCTAGATACTGAACTTCAAACCAACTTTTGACACAATTAGTGACAGAAATCAAATTTGACTCCTTCATGAAAGTTTTAGATATAAGTTTCTAGTTTAATAAAAATTTAAATTCATCCAATTTGGATAGCTACAGAGAAAGATATGGCTAAAATACCGAAACCTATCTAGTAGAACTAGTCATCCAAACTAGTTTACAGCATCAATCATAGCATCACAAGACCTATTTATTAATGAAATAACTTATAAATATGATGATCCAAGCTTCAACAAAGGTCCAGAAGTTGAGAAGGGGATAAGAGAATGAAATTTCGTGTGAAAAAAGCCAAAGTGAGGGAGT
Source organism: Erythroxylum dillonii (assembly GCA_032467995.1). NCBI lineage: Eukaryota > Viridiplantae > Streptophyta > Magnoliopsida > Malpighiales > Erythroxylaceae > Erythroxylum > Erythroxylum dillonii. The sequence continues at coordinate 5,770,781 of JANKYE010000225.1, forward strand.
AGGCTGCTGAAATGAGTTGAAGTGTTTTAGCTATTGCTTTGCTAGGTGTCCTTAATTTATCAAGCCACGTGTCTTAATGCGTGTAATGCATCAAGCCACATATCTTAGTGTATGTAATGTCATTTGCCTAATTAAAATATTGTCACTTGTCAACTATAAAACTAGTCCACATGTCAATTATCCAATGGTGCCAAATGTCATTTAAAGTGTAGGTGTAGTTATACTAATTTTCATGTACCAACTTCACTTGGAACTTGATACTTTTCCTAGTCCAAGTATACATTTAATTACCTTAATCCTCTAAGGGTATTAATTAATTCCAATTTACTCACTATAATTTACTTGATCAAAAAAAATCAAGTCATAAGTTTTTCATATTCTAATCATAGCAAAATTCTAATTCATATCACATATGTACTTTCATAAACATGTATTATTTCAACTAGGATATATTTTGGGGCCTTACATGAGCTTCAGTAATCTCTCTCAACAAAATTTCATTTTCAAACCCACAAGAGAATTTTCACAAAGATATCACTTTCAAGAATATATATGCTTTTGATGAGTTTCGAAAATATAGCTTCACAAGCTTCTGTATCATTTAGTTGTTGTTCGTAGTTGCATTGACTCTTCCTTAAATAGGCATTTCCTCAATTAGTCGTTGCTTCACTTACATCTTTAGTCAACTGGATCAATTTGAATCTGAATAATTTTGATGTCATCTTTGTCAAAAATCTTCCAATAATCACGAGGCTAATATACAACCTTTATAATTAGTAGGATCCATTCGGATAAACTATTTATAATAAGGTAAGTTTATAACGAAGGTTCCTGCAAGAAAGAAAACGTATTTCTTATGATTTTATTTTCTTTTGATAATAATACCATTAATTATAGGAAACAAATCTAATTTAAATTTTGAAATATTATACATTTATCATCAAAATTGTTAAAGATAAACCTTGAGCTAAAACTTATTTGTTTCCTCGTGACAAACTCTTATTGTAAATTATAACAGTTAGAGAGTTAAAAGATATTTATTGTTCATTTTATTTGATGTTTTGATGTAATTATTATTTATTATATGATAAAATTGAAATATTCTAAATACTTTATATTGTTTTTAATTTTATATTTATATGATGATTGTCTTTTTTTCATATTAATTGTGATTATTATTTATATGTGAGATATCTAAAAATTATTGTTAATAAAAATAAAGAATTGTTGTTATTTTAAATTATTATTATTATAATTTTTGGAAACAGAGTTGGTATAAACTTATAAATGTACCGTATAATATATTAATGAACTATTTTATAACTTAAAAAAATTATAAAATATTTAAAAATTTGTATTTGATATTGTCGATATAACTAAGGGACATAATCTTTTGTCCCCTCTATCCTATCTCAACTTTAACTCACTTCATCTTAACTATCTATTTATATGAAACTTATATAAATTGATAATTGAAATAAAGTGAAAATGGGTAAAAACAGACAAAAGATCTGAGGGGTATAGCTAAAACTTAATTCGATATGAAAATTGGTACGGTATGTATAGCATTGCTCCTGATAAGCTGAAAAGCTCACACGAGTGTTTCTTTTTGGCCAACAGGCTAAGACCGTGCAAGGGCTGTTGCTAAACTCAAAGGCTTCTACGTCATCGAGAGTGAGAAACTGTGTTCACCTTAACTGTTACTCTAGTAAAGCCCCTGAAGTAATTAAAAGTCACGTGGCAATTATATAACCCGAAATCCCCACTTTTCTTTTGACCTCACATCGCCGCCTTTCTTGGCTGTAGGGATTTTTCCCTCATAAAAAAAGGAAAAAGAAATCCGAAGAAGAAATCAAAAACCGAACCAAACACTCCCAAACTTTCTCAGGCACTCGAAATTTCCCCGGAAAATTTAAGAGACCAGATGGAAACAAGCAATCGTATGGACTCCACGCCTGTGAACTGGGAAGCCCTTGACTCGCTTGTTATTGATTTTGCGAAATCGGAGAACTTAATTGAGGACTCGCTCTCATCGCCATCGCAGCTCTCTTCTCCTTCCTCATCTTCGGTTTCGTCTTCTTCTTATCATTCGAGACTCATCATTCGCCAGATCAGACGGTGCTTGGAAACAGGCGACATTGACTCTGCCATCGATCTTCTCCGGGTCCACGGGCCGTTCATTCTCGACGATCATCGCTTTTTGTTTCGGCTGCAGAAGCAGGTTTGTAGAGAAAATGGCGGGAAATGGTGTATTAGGTTTGATTAACCAGGAGATTTTTGAAATTATCCACAAACTGTTAAATTGTAATAAGTTGATTGCATTTGTTTCTATTAGACTTTTTAATATCGAGGATTGATTTTACTTTTTACCGCTTTTTGCGTGTGCAAAGAAATTTATTGAGCTATTGAGGAGAGGGACTGAAGAGTGTAAAACTGCTGCAATCGAGTGCATCAGAACGTGTCTTGCTCCTTGTGCACTTGACGCCTATCCGGTATGCACATCTATTTTTCCAATCTCTTACTCATCCAATTTAGTGATCACCCTTGAATAGTTTTAGTTCTTAACTGGAGGTGAATAAAACGTCTAATTTATTCGTGTTAACGAATGATTATGTGCTGTCACTGGCAGAACTTTATTTTTTAAGGCATCTAGAGATTTGGTGCTAAATTCAAAAAGAGAAACGGTCTTTTATTTGTAGTGCTTTTTTATTTGTAAAAAGTAAAAACTGAAAACTGAGGCTCCTTCTATTGATTGTAAAAAGGTTATTTTATGCGTATGCCTTCTTGTTAGCTGATTTGTTTTTGTAGTTTTTGCAATCTTCTATAAAGTTGGAGCTTTTTTGAGGCTTGTAGATTAGAATAGCTTTACTGATTTCTTGCTGCATTGGAATTTACGTAACATTTATCTTTAGAAGACGTCAAGATGGTTGAATTTGATAACATATACTGATAAACAACTTGTATATTTTCTCACAATATTGGATTTCCTATTCTTAACTGTATATTCTGTGGAATTTTCTTCTAGTTGGCTAGCAAGACTTCCCAATTTTAAAGTTCCCTGTTATGTTTATGATCAACAAACCAACTTTGTGTTGGCTTTCTGTGATCCTATTACCATCTTATTCTGTTTGAGCTTCTGGCCAATTATCTTTGCAATTTTAGCATATAATCTTCTTCTCTGTTTTGTTTCTATGGAGACTAACAAATGTTTGAATCTGTGTTCAAGGAAGCGTATGAGGAATTCAAGCATGTTCTTCTTGCCTTAATATTCAACAAAGATGATGACAGTTCTCCTGTGTTTAATGAGGTGAACTTTCTGTTCTATTTTCATTCCCAACATTTATACCTCGACATTCTAGTAGGTTCTGTATGTACTACTGGGAATCTTTTCTTGATAAGGTTTTGAAAAGGACTTTCTTCTCATTCGAGGCTGATACCCCTCTCAAAATGTGATCTTTCATCTTTGATTCTTTGGTTATGGATAGAGATAATTTTTTCGCACATTTATCATTTTTTGTCACTTTTTGGACTCGTATTTCTTCTTTATGGTTCTCCATAGCTATTATTTGTGGATCAAATTCACTTTGACATGATTGTTTACTTGACTGTTGAGCGTCAACCTGAAACAAATTATGCATTGAGACAAAGGGAAGTGATGCAACTTCGTTTACCTAATTTATTTGCGAATACGGTTGAACATCGATAATACATGTCAAGGGTATACGATTGTAAGTGGAGCACTAACGTCACATGTTATATATTTCAGTGGTCTGAAACGAGGAGACTTGACATTGCTGGCTTAGTGTGCTCTGTGTTAAGAGCTCAATTACATGCATATGATCCTGTTTTCTCTATGACATTGAAATATCTGATAAGGTTATCCCTGAATTACAGTTTTCTGAAATCTATTGGTTCCATGCTTTTCATGCTCATTGAGGGTGATTGTTCTTTATACTCTTCTTTGTTCTTCAGCATTCACAAAAGCTTTTGCCTTCGTCAAGGAACACCATCACCAATTTCAGATCTTACAGAAAGATTGCTTCTAGAGGAACGTGATCCTCCTGCTGTTCCACAGGAGAGTCTTTATGAGGCGCCACCTTTTGATGAGGTGATTCTTCTTGATTTTGGACTATTAAATCTGTATTTAGAAATGGAATGCAGGAAACTGTTGTGCTAGCATTCCATTGATTATAAATGAAATTGTTAAATTGAGAGCCATATGTTATTCGTATCCTGTAACCTACCATTCCTAGAACATTTATCTTATTTATCATACATGTCTCATAATGGGATATAGGTGGACATTCAAGCTCTTGCACATGCCGTGGAGCTCACAAGACAAGGTGCAGTTGATAGCTTAAGATTTGCCAAGGGAGATTTGTTTCAGGCATTCCAGGTATGATAGCAATGCATCAGATATATAGTTCATGTATCTTTGTATTACAGATTTTCACAAGGAATTTTGGTGCAATGGTCCAGTTTGAAAATTTAAAACAGAGTTGAGAAATATTTTGGTAGTGCCAAGCAGTTAGGTATTCTGATGAACAAACTTTTTTTATTTGTCTTATCGATTTGAATGGCACTGAGTCAGAGTTGGATTGGATAGAAAAGATGTTACATTCTAATCATATGTTTGGTTCCTGTTTCTTATTTCTAGCTGCTCTGATTTTTAAAAAGTAATGACCTGTATATTTTCTTGACCTGGTCGAAGGAATTCAAACTCTTCAAGTATGAATTTCATGTTCAAAATTGATTAGCATCAGTGGTATCATTTTCACAATGGCTTATGTCTTTCGTCACCAGATGTTTTAATGAACCCTTATCATAATTTTTTTTTTTTTTAATGTATCTAGACTTGTATGCGCTCCATGCCTTGCATGGGAATGAAGAGATCCCAGTGTATATTTGATCTCTCAAATTTGTGATTTTATTCATCTGCTGCAGAATGAATTATGTCGAATGAAATTAGATGTTTCTCTTTATGATGAGCTTGTACATGAGTACTGCATGTACAGGGGTATTGTCGATTCTGGTCTTTCTTCCCCTATAGGTAAATGTTGTACTTATTGTTGTATATTTCACTTTCTTTTTCAGTTTATGATGTCTTGTTTCATTCTGTATTTCACTTCTAATTTCTATTGTGCTCTTCTTTCAGAGTCAGGAACACAAACCCTTTCTGACCCTTTAAAAGTTAGTCAAGCAGACACTGGCTATTGTTCATCAAACTGTTCTGTTGAAGTGGATCTTGCCACGAGTAAACACTCTGATGGTGAGATTTCCATAAGCAATGCTTGCATGCACAGTTCTCCTGAAAGCAATGTGGATGTGAACAACAATCCGGGAACTGACGTTGAATTAAGATACGTTTGTGAATCAACTAGCAATTGTGAAGATTGCAGCACAAGTGAGTCGCAAAAACCTGCAATTCCAAAAGTTCTTCAAAGAAATAGAAGTTATCTAACCAGAGAAAGAAACAAACGCAAGAGATGGAGGGGGAGGCATGATGATAAAGATTATATTCCTACTGTTTATGTCAATAGATGTTCTAAGCAAGAAACAAATTCTAGTACCAGTCAAACCATTGTGCCAATGGAACAACAGGTATCTTTTCTGTATTTTATTGTTTGTCTTAGTGATCAATCATTATGTAATATAATACTTTTCTGCAGCATGTCGAAAGTCACTGCACAATGGACATAAATCAAAGGGATGATAAATACGAGATTGTGCTAGCAATGAAGGAACTAGCAAGTAGAGGAATGGCTGCAGAGGTAGTAGAAGAAGTTAATGCTTTGGATCCGAGCTTTTTCCTGCAAAATCCCAATTTACTTTTCCAACTAAAGCAGGTAAATAATGTTGAACTATACTTTGATTGTTAAAGCAATTACATAGGGAAAGTGTTTGAAGAAATTATTGTATCAGTAACATAGGGTAAGTGTTTGAAGAAATTATTTTATTTATTCCACCGGTTTTAGGTTGAATTTCTTAAGCTGGTCAGCTCTGGTGATCATGCAACTGCTCTAAGGGTTGCATGCTCATCCTTGGGCCCTTTAGCAGCTGGAGATCCTTCTCTGCTGAAGCCCTTAAAGGAGACTTTGTTGGCATTGCTTCGACCTAATGAAGATGCATTTGGGAAGACCTTACCTTTACATGCCCTTGCGACTTCTCTCCAGGTAAATTTTGAATGCTTAAACAGAGGACAATGTAGATTTTTTGTATTCCCAATAAATGGATTATTTACTCTTTATATTTTGCACTTGTGATGATTCGGTCACTTAGAAATGTTGTAATAATTGGTTTTACCAATGTCCTGTTGGGATGTAAGGCATGTTATATCAGAGAACCAAGGTTTGTCTATCTGGACTTGAAGTGAGTTAACACGTATGCATCTTAGGCACGAGTTTGGCAACTCATAATTAGGAATGAAGAATATTTTTGGAAAGTTCTTCATGGTTCCTAAGCATCAAGACGGCTGGTGAACTTGTTATCAAGCTTTGTGGTATTCTTGCTTGTTGAGTAAAGCTCTTATTGAGACTCACTACTGTAAAATGCCCGAACAGGTGAATGTCGTGTGGTAAAAATATCTTCAACAAACATCAGTGAATTTTGTAGCTTCTCCCATTTACATGAATTTTATCTTGAAGGTGAATTTACATTCTAGAGGGCCCAGCCTTGCCTTAATCGAGTGATTACTTGAATTTTTTACCCCTGTGCCAGAATCTGGGCAATTGTTAACTAGGTTATTGATACAGCAATCATCCTTCCTTGACCAATGATTATGCAAATTTGGATTGTGCCTGCATATCATTTTACTAAAAATTTCAAAATATTTCACAGGTTGCATTTGGTAGGAGGTTCGGTATTGAAGAACCACAACTTATGAGAATAATTAGAGCAACCCTTCATACCCATAATGAGTGGTTTAGACTACAGATGTGTAAGGATCGTTTTGAAAGTCTTCTCAGGATAGATTCCTTGAAGGACGTCAATACTCAATTTGACTCTGTTTGTTCCACGTCCAAGTCGCATACTGATAGTTGTACACAAGGAAACTCCCAAGTAACATCATCTTCAAGTGTTAAGGTTTCGGAAGATGGTAACAGTCCAACTCAAGCTTCATCTGGAGATGTTTGTGATGAAAATGCTATACTCAAAGTTATGGTTGGTTGCCCCTTCTTTTCTTAGAAGTGCATTTTACTGTTTTTTCTCTTTAAATTTGTTTTGTTCCTATTGGGTGATGTTTCTCCTTACCTGAAATATGAAATCATGCAAATAATTATTGGGAGATAAGTTAATTTTAACACCAAGTTATTCTAATACTTTTGCTCTTTCTTGAAAACTAACCTTTAACAAAGCCCGATACTTGAGCTCAACTGTTATAACCGCGATTTTCTTTTTTGGGATGCAGGAATTTCTTGCTTTGCCGAGGGCTGATGCCATCCATCTTCTCGCTCAGTATAATGGAAATGCTGAGACAGTCATCCAACAAATATTCCCATAGCTTGTGTCTAGGGACCCCTGTAAAACTGATACAATTCTTTGATTTACTTCCACTTAATTTCTTTATTCAATTTGGGCTGTATTGGTGTATGTGCATCTACTTACAAAAAGAAAAAAAGGGCGAAACAAAAGGGTGGAATTGGTACAGATTCTTCTCGCTTGGGATTGTGCTTATGTTTGCTTGTTTTTAGTCGGCGAGAGCAGATCATAATTAGTGTGATGAAGCTAGAACGCGATTCATGTAAATGTGCCGCTTACATTTTGCTATCTTTGTTTCTGACCTTTCATCAGTTTATGAGCCTCGTGCAGGTGATGCTCAGAACGTGAGTTGGATTATTCTTGTATATATTTCCAGTCGGTTTAATTTCTACAAGATAATGCACTGAAGAAAATGTAACCAATGGATCCAAAGCTAAACGTTGATTAGAAATAAGACTAAAAAGGTTTAATTTTATTGAAGTGAAGACCCAAAGCCAAAGGGGATTAGTGTTCTTCAAACGAGACTTTCTGTAGTTAAATATAGCCACAAGACTATTTAAAACCTAAAAGATCAATTAAATGGATTTTATATTAATTTTGGTTATCATTATTGCAAGTTTCAGTCCTATAAGATTATAAGTTGCAAGATATCTCATCTCTTGAAACAAATTTGAATGAAGTTTTAACGAAGAACATCGATTCTAGATTTATGTGATTAAATAAAATAATATTAATTTAAAATAGAATTAAATTTAAAATATCTTCAATATACATAAATTCCAAATAAAACTTTGATTTAATAATTAAAATATATTTAAAATAAAATTTTTAATTTTTAGCTTATTTTTTAAATAAAATAAAATTAATTATTTTTAAGTTTTATGTAATATGGCATTATCAGCAGTATGTTTTTATTTGAAAGACAAAATAGAACTAAAAAAATTAAAATTAAAATTCACAATAGAAGTTACGCCAAAAAGCCATTGGAACCGGAATTGACGGAACGACATAACGTTGTAGCTCCGCAGAAATCAACAAATGCATTCAAAGAACAACAATATCAATAGGAAATTTGATTCTTTTAAATTTGGATACACTGGAAGTATCAATCTTGGTTCTTTGATGACGGTGATTTGGACTCCCGGAGTCTCCTCTCATCAGAAAGTCGTTTTGCGAACCTACATTCAGCAACAGTGTAAATTGAAACATTTCACCTAACACTTAATACAAATAAGGAAGAAGTTTCTTACAACCTTTGCAGTGCTTCCTCATTAGTACCAGCATCCTCAACAGGTTCATATCTGCCGGTATCTAAATTCATGCGTGAAACTGGTTTCTTCAATAATGTCTCTCCAACTTTAACTAAACTTTCCAAGTTTTCTTTTGTAGCATAATCTGCAGATGATTCATGTCCTTTCAATTGGTCGTCCTGATGAATTTTATGGCCAAAATTCATCACTTGATACGTAACTCGCTTATTATATAGTATATGTTTATAAGGCATGCATAATCATGAAGAGGGCAGAGATATGAGAGCTTACATCAATTCGAAGGTAGTTGTTTTCAGAATTAAGGGCTTCGAAAATCACACAGTTGTGGTAATCCACCATATCTGCGATACCTTGACTATAGCAATCCATTAGGGGAGAAGATCCATTCTCATATAACCAGCTTATCACCCCCCACTTAGAGCACATTTTAGCAGTGTACTTTGTTTCATTCTTGTCTGAGCCTGTTCCTATTGAGATTACAAGGAAACGTTCATACTCCAATGGCTTAATTGGCAGGAAATGAGGGTTCTTCTTCATTATCTGTTGCATAACTTCCCTTATTGCAACCAGTGTCTGTAAGTAAAAAATGTTCGACAAATCGATACCGTCAGCATACTACATTCTCCAAAATGGGAAACTAGTAATAATCGGAGTCAAAGGACGTTAAGCTTAAGATAAGAAAAGAAAAAGGCAAACGAACAAACTAATACCCTTTACAAATAAATGTGAAGAGTTTGGAGAATGAGTTTCATTTGAATGTCTAAAGAAAATTCCGTCAAGTTTACACTAAAATTGCAATAATTTGTTTTTTAAAGAGCTTTTATATATATTTCATAAAAAATCCGATTAATCCAATAATTTCAATTCTTTATATTTATTTATTAGTCATCACAAAGTTTAATGTATGTATTTTATTAAAAATTGAATCTAATTGAATAGAAAAATATCTTTAATTTTGATGTTAGTCATTTTATTATAATTAAAAAATTTTGAGTCATGCTTCTTTTATGAATTTATTATTAAATTAATTTGTATAGGTAGGTGGGTAGCATAGCGCCAAGAAATTAGGATTAGTCGGCAATTTTTTCCTTCATGATTTGTGTACGGCTACCGAACATATCCAACCAAAGTTGAATCAAAGCGAGTCTATAAACTTTTAGATTAGGCTACTAGACTCTTCAGTTGAATATTTTCCATTTGTAGTTAGAAACTTACAGGGTTATTTGCAGCCATGCCCCCGTCGATGAGATTAAATTCTCTAAAGTTCCCATGAGTGTCTTCGTTCTTGAAGTAGTGAGCAGGAAAATAAGTAGGAGCTGCAGAGGTTGCTATGCATATATCCGAAAGATCAGCATCTAGCAATAGGTCTCCACTCACCTTCAATTCAGGCATACATATAACCAAATAAAAAGAAACGTTTACTTCTGCAGTTGGTGAAGAAAAGTAATAAATATTTTAAGGGAAGACTCAAGCAAACAAGAAAGCAAATAGAGAGTGACACACGATATTGAAAGGAACAACACCATCACCATGTATTATATTTGACACTTAGACAGTAAACCTTGTATGAAGAGAAGATGCTTGGCTGGAGTTTCTTTATGTCAAATGTTGGGATAACCACGTTCGTCAACGTTTGGTGCAATTTTGTGTTCTTCAGCTTCCCTCTTGCCAGCTTCCTCAAGAATTTTCCGTCGTATTTTGGTCCAGTTAAGGCTTTTAACATATTTACTACCGAAGCTAGCGGACCTCTGCATGAGTTGCTTCGATTAAGATGGTATAAAACGAAAGATATGAAATTGCTGTAGTCGATAAGATACATATAAATTAACACTAAATTTTACTTTGCCTGTGGGAAAATTTGAGGGCAATTTTCCAGGTAAAATGGCACTATCTCATTAGCTGCATATAGTGGACGATTGTTTTCGTCAGGTGCAGCTAACATGGCAGTTACCAGACCCCCAGTACTCGTCCCTGCAATTACATCAAAGTAATCTGCAAGCCTCGCATCTTCACCATCAAGTTTCTACATCAGTCGACATGCATGATATGTTAGAATCAAAAGTAATAAGAAAGAAGAAACTGAAGAAGTGCGCGTGTGATTTAAATTCAGAATTTAGTTTACACCCACGAATCCAAAAAGGCCTACCAAGTTTACCACTGAAGCAATGAAAACCTTACTTGGTAGCTTCAAGACTCTGGAAGGATCAAACCATGTCTAGCTTACTATATATACCTGAAGTTCAGATTCAAGAAAAGCAAGAACAACTCCTGGGATGATTCCTTTAATTCCTCCCCCGTCGATACTGAGAACAGTTATTAGATTGCCATAACAAGGGGGCTGAATGTTGACTGAATACGTCGCTCTCTCCATTTGTGAATTCCTTGAAGCTCCAAACTCTCTGCAACTCTCAAGCATATATCGTTTACTATAAGGGAGATATATAAATAGTTTCTTGAGTGCCTGAACAAAAATAAATGGAAGTAGAAATATTACCAATTGACTAATAGGAGCTGTCCAAGAACATAATTAAATATCTTATCCAACTAATTTTACTTACCTTTTATTAATAAATCTTGACTCCTATATTTCCTGTCATCCAAGCCAATGCTTGTAATAATTAATAAGCATATAAAAGTCAAGGCATCATAAGCCGACTTGGTCGAATTTAAGAGATGATCTTTATATATTATGGTTCTATTATGATGATCCAGAGACATTGTCTTATGCATAATTACATAGAGTTTAGTACCATATTTCATTGTTTCTTTCTCAATGAACCAACCGAGTACATGGTTTCTATGTTTTCTTTCACAATGGCTCCTTGCAACACCTAGAAGGAAGAAAAGGCAGAAAAACAACTGAATTCCAGGGGCAAGTTGGATCTTGCTACATTATTAGTAATGTTTATTATCGAGTTATTTCCTGATGATCAAGATCTGATCTGATTAATGCTACTTTGGTATAAAGAAATTAACACTAAACTGAAATTTAACGATTTAGGTGGCGCACATCTGTCTTCCACTCCAATTCCAAGAGAGTCCTCTGCAAATTGATTCCACTAACGAATGAAGACATTGTGCGGTGAGTTCACCATCCTTTACTTATTCCACCATCCATCATATATAGTTGTACCTCAAAAGTCTAGCAGCCAACTTTTACAATCTAAAATTCAAATGCAAACTGTCTATTTTTTAACGATTTAAAAATTAGATCGAAAGTTAAATCGATAAAATAAAAAATTTAAAGTTTAAAAATTTCAATCGGTATTAAATTATTATAAAATTGTTTAAAAATTAAAATTTTGAAATATGATTGTAGGAAACTATTCTTGTCTATAGACAAATTTGAAATTTAATTAAAAAAGACTACTAAATAAATTTTAATTTAATTAATTTTGGTTCATAAAAATTGACTAGTTTATAAAAATCTAAAGATTAATTAATAAACTAATGGATTTTTAACTATAAAGATTATTCAAGTAAATCGAACTAAAATATTGAAAACAAAACTGAAAATTTAATCAGTTCAAAGTTTTCACAATTAAATCGACCCACTCAGTTCAATTTTTTAATCATTGCTATTTTTACATGAACTTTTGTTCTTTTTTGTCATTAACATTACTCATTCAAACAATAAAAAAAGAGAGAGAAAATTGCACATAAACTAAATTAAAATTCACCAATCCAAATTGCATTTAATTTTAAAATGATCCTGCTGCGCTCACAACATTGTAGTTGAAATGTATGATCATATTAATATTTAATTAATTAGTAGTCATTGAAATAGTTTAATAAATTATTATTATTGTTTAACCATGATTAAATGTGTATATAAGGGCAAGATTGTTATTCGATCATACTCAGGGACAGATTCAGAAATTTTTTTGATTGAAGACAAAATTTTAATAGAGACAAAATTTTAACGGAACAAGATTTTATTTTTTTATAGAATCAAAACTTAAAAATAATAATTTTTTATATGAAATTTTTTGAAGACAGTAGGGGCAAGTGGGGATCCGTCCTGATCATACTGTGTTGATTCTGCTTTGAGGGGCATATTTAATGTCAAAACACTGCAAAATTAACTTTTAAAAATGTACGTTTTGTTTTGCATTTTGGAATAAGTTATAATTCTCTTTGTAATTCCTAAGATATGATGCAAGCACCTTTGAGGTATGTTTGTAGCCAGTATTACGAAGTTGGCCAATGTATTATGTAATTAAGTGGGCTTGTTTATATTTTATACCCTAGTTGTATGTACATTTATATGTACATGTAACAACAGACAAGCAATACAAGTTATTAGTTTTCTCTCCAAATTACAAACCTGATATGGTATCAAAGCCTAACCCTAATATCTAAGCATCGTTTGTCTCTTAAGGCATCGCCGTCGCCTTCTTTGAACCGTTGTGTTGTTGTAAATTGTTTCACCATGTCTGATGTTCCAAAGGACGGTACGCCTACGTCTACTTTCCTTGTTTCTGATCCATCTTCACATTATTATTTGCATCCCTCTTATGCTATCAGTCTACTACTCACAAAATTGGTATTAAATGGATACCAGTCTGCACAATCGTCCTTTGTTGCTTCTGCCAATGCTGCCACTGTCTCCGGTTCTTCAGTCGTCCTCGAACCATCTCTTGTCGGTACACTTCCCATTATAATGGGTCTTAATTCAGATGAAATTCAACGTCTGGTGAACATATTACGTGCCCTCTTGACGACACCGAGACGCAAGCCATCAAGGCTGGTCGAGTAGTCTTCTCCTCGGGACTAGTCTAGAAGCATGTTTTATATGTCCCCAATTTTTTCCTATAGAACAGAACCATAATCTGGCCAAGGCTTCGGGTCCTCTTCTGGATGATCCCATGCAGTACCATCGCCTAGTTAGTCGTCTTGTGTACTTGACTGTTACTCGCCATTATGTTCATGTATTGTCACACTTTCTCTAGGCACCAAGTAAAGAGCATCTTGATGCAACATATCGTGTTCTTTTTTATATCAAAGGGAGCCCGAGACAAGGTGTATTTCTCCGATCTGATAGTGCTCTCCAATTGCATGCTTACAGTGATTATGATTGCGCTGCCTATCTGTTGCCTCACTGGCTATTTTCTGTTACTTGGCTATTGACCCTTAGTCGTCAATAGTTTGTGTTGTTCCTTTCCAAGTTTGGACATTTTAGATTTCCGTTCTCCAACTTAAAGGAGAGTATTAAGAAGTTGGGTCAGTGTATTATGTTTTTTTTTTTTTTGAAACTATGTATTATGTAATTAAGTGGGCCTGTTTACGCTTGTTTATATTTTATTCCCTAGTTGTATGTACATATATATATATATATATATATATGTAACATCAGACAAGCAATACAAGTCATTATTTTTCTTTCCAAATCACAAACTTGATAGCAAGACAAGATAATATCAAAGGATATCGATCTTTAGCCAAAGTAAATTCGATAATGGGAAAGTCAGCAGGAGTTGCAAATACAAAAGCTGTCTAATTGAACATAACTTTTAATAGGAAAATGCATAAATTGACGATGAAATATAGTCCTAAGAGGTTTCTTGCACTACACTCTTGAGCTTTCATAGATTGATACGAAATAAACAATGGAACAACCAAGAAATGGACAGGAATCTTCCCTAAACTCACGATTTGACCAATCAAAAATCAACAAAAACTGTACACGTACATGTGCTTAAAACTACCAAAACTTGTTCGTGCAAAACACTTCGCTTTATTAAATGTTAAAGTTGAGTTTGCTGTTAGCCATCACCAATTGATCAAGTTTCAAAGTTTTAACAGTTACCTCCCCTCTAATGTTTTATTTGGTTTCTTCAAGTATATATTTATATATTTTTCAGTGATGAAAAAGCTTCTAAGTATTATCTTTTAATTATATATTAAATGAAAAATAACTTATAAATTATATATTATAACCGCTTAAAATATTTTTTAAAAGATTTTATGCAATTAAATCAAGACCTCAAATGATTACCCTGCGTTTGGTTACTGTCTTCAAGGGTGAGGACAGTGGACAAGGACGTAAAAGTTTTGTCCTTAACACTGTTTGCTTGCCGTCTTCATGAATTTCTGTTCCGTCCTCAGGTGACAGGAACAAAAAATTCTGTCCAATCCAAAAGTGAGATACAGACAAATCATATCCAACGGACAAGAATGAGAAAAGACGAAACTCACCCTGTTCTGTCCGAAACCTACACACGTTTGGATATGTCGCACCTCGTCTTCTTCCATCTACTTCTTCCAACTGTTTCGTCTATGTCGCACCTCCTCTTCGTTCATCTGCTTCGTCTCTCTCGCACCTCGTGTTCTTCCTTCTGCCTCGTCTCCAGAAACGTCACTCTCCCGTCAAACAAACCCAGCGTTCAATACTCGAGCCTCTCTTCTGGGTAAAACGCTTTTCATCCCATCGTGATTGTTCTTTTTTAATACTTAATGGGTTTCGGTAGATGAGGTTTCTTTATGGAGTTAATGTTTCAATTTTCCATCAAGACAACCGAAAGTCTTGAAAGGCCATTTGAGATTAAAATCTGTCATTCTCTTCTCTGCTTTCACAGAAACAGCAGCATTGTTAGGAGTCCCAATCAGAAACGCATTAGACGTCTTCTGCTGAAAGTGGTAAGTCCTTTATCTTACCTTGATCTGAGAATGATTTGGGGAAATTATTGTGTGTTGTGAGAATGTGTTTGTTGTGTGAAAGTGGTAAGTCCTCTATCTGAGAATTTGTTTGTTGTGTACACATACATGAATGATTTGGGAAAATTATTAAAATTAGGCATATGTTATGATCAGTGTTAGGCATCAAAATGGAATCTTAACAGAGTGTAAGGTGAAAAGTGCTGCTTCATATCGTGTCTTTTTTTCAGTGCTCAAGTAGATTCCCTATTGCATCCATCACTTTTCCTTCCATTTGTACCAAATAAAAAAGCTTCTGAGGGCATGTATATTGGAATCACTGTTCTGGCATGCAATTACCATATGAGGATACTCTACATTCATGGATCATCATAAAACAGATAAATTCCCCATAAAACATCAAAAACTTGCGAACTTTGCCCAGATTATCATCTGGTAAGAAGTCTACCAATATGTAATGGCCAGAGGAAAAGAATCTACGAAATGCAATGTTTTTGTCTCAGTTGTTAAATAGGAGACTTGTCTCTCATCTAATTAAAGAAAACAAAATATAAAGTATAAGGGTCATAGGATGGATGACATTTATACAAACTCTTTAACTAGCAGAACATGAAAATTACATCACAAGGCTCACAACTTTCAATCAGCAAAAAGGAATTAAAAGAATAGATTAGAAAATGGGTGAAAATGTAACACCTCACCCCGATGAGAATGGTATAATAGTAATTTGGAAAGGACTAAGAGTGTTTAGATTGTTGTGCAATATTCATACATATTCTTACATGTGAATCGTGAAATTTGCACATGAAAATGACTGTACATGCATTCATGACATTTCCCGGTATATGTGCCTAAATGGGATTTTATTTTGGAAAATGTGGTTTATGGGTTTGAAAATTTAATTGGAGTGGATTGTTATGTGTTTTATATTTTTGGGAAAAAAATTTAGGAATTTTTCGGAAAAAATTTCCGGACCGAAAAAATCGTCACGCGATGGACCGATTGGTTTTCGGTACTGGAAATTTCTGCCCAATGGCACTGAAATATTGGATCAATAATTTTGGAATTGTAATTAGAGCCATTGGATGGATTAATTAGAGCCATTGGATGGATTAAGGGTTAATAATATCAAATGATTGTTTTTTTTGTCTTTTTCTTATGTAAATGCCAAGTGTCCTATGACACATCTTACATTCATTTAATGCTTGTCTTTGGTTCTACACATTCACGATTCTTCTAAAGTGAAAGAGTGAAAAATTGACTTGACTTCTTCTCTCATCTTCACCTTCGTAGCTCACTCTCCTTCCTTCTTAGTTGATTTTTTTTCTTTCTTTTGTTACCACCTCCCACCACATAAAGCTCTCATATTCTACTTGCTTCCTCTTCCTTTGTTTACCCAAAAAAAAGGGGGCAAACCTAAACTTAAGTTGATGGTGATGTCGTGTATGTTGAGGAGGAATTAGAGAAATTGGAGTAGTTAGAAGATTGAGAAGATTTGAAGTTTATAGGTAAGAAGTATGTTTTATATTCTTAAATTGGTAATTAAATGCATTCTTTGTGATGGTTGTGCACCTAAGTGGATGAAAATTGTGTTGGTATAGATTACTTGATGGTTGATGAAGTAGGATGATGCATGTAAGGATAATATGTGATGTATGTCAT
>JANKYE010000225.1:5790534-5801977 GCA_032467995.1 Erythroxylum dillonii
AAATTTAATAAATTATTATAAACTAAAATAAATTAACTAATTTTTATGTAACAATATTTTTTAATTAAAATTTAATTTTTTTATGGATAATTTTTTAATTTTATTTAATTTTTAACTTAAACTTTTTACATCTCGAAGAAAGATTGCTTGTTGCCTTGTATGGGAAACTTTGAATGCGTCTGCTCTATTTCTGACCTGTACAAGCATTGGTTATGGTGAGATCAGAAATGGCCGGTGAAACTTGCATATGTATTAACGATTACCTCCAAGTTGCAACTTCTTCTATACCATTATTACTATTATGTAGATTAACAGTTCCACCGACTTTCATGAATGCCCACCTCGAAGTTACTTCCAATTTAGATTTACTACTCCATCATTTTACATTCTTTTGAATAAGTCATTACTATACTATGGCAGCTCGAAATTCTAACCTTCCGGTGTCAACTGTCAGGGGCCAATTCACAATTTCTATAAGTTAATGCAAGAGGCCTTACGGCCCTTACCATAATCGGGAATAGTATAAAAATAAATTGATTGGTTTTGACTTTTTTTTCTATATTTCTTTTTTCTTATTTTCTTATATTAAACTCAAAACCAAATTTTAAATTTAGAAGGGTAGATAGGAAAGTGTTTTTTTCTATTTATATTAGTTTTCCGGAATATTCTCTTCCGTTAAAGGATGGACTAGAACTTTAACTTTAAATCCTAAAATATAATAAATAATTTCTATTATCTTAGGATTCGAATTGAGCCTAAAGTTTAATACTCAATACTCTTTTTCAACCCTATTTTATGCCAAAAAAAAAGATATTATCATATTCAAAATAGCTTCATTTTTTATGCAAAATATGACTAAAACAAAGTATTAAATACAGAATATTTGAAAAGAAGAAAAGCATCTTTTAAAGTATGAATTTATTGGCCTCGCGTTTAATGTTTTCACTAGCATTAATGCACCGCTGTATTGAATTCAAAATACCCTTATATTAGATGCTGAAAGCTTCTTGACTATTATCTCCAATGGATAGAGATCATTGTCAAAATCTCACAACCCATGGTTTAACCTCGTGTTTTGAACAAATCGTCAATAACCCATTTCACTTAAGATATAGGTCGATTGGTCAATGGTATGGTTAAGCCAATTAAGTTAATTAAAATGTTGTTTAATAAAGCTTAATCAACCAGATACGAAATGGTCCACCAGTCGTTTCTTAATAACTATTGCTTATTACAAGCTCCTTATCCCTCCTAAACCCTAACCTTTCTCTTGTTGCCAAATTTTATGGACAGGAACCGAACAAATTAGGAAATAAATTATTCTCGTTTACATGTTTTTGGGACGTGATCCTTTGTATTGTGTACCCTGTCCCAATCTTGTCCGAATTTATTCAAGCCATTTATTTATATGAGACCCACATAAATAGATAACTTGAAAGAATTGAGACAGGATTAGGACAGGATACACGGTACAGAATATTTGAGAGCCATATTCTTATCATGTTTTATAAACATCTATCAATTAAATAAATGAGATTCACAACAAAATAAGTAAATAGATACTCATAAAATAGAATAAGAACAAAGTTACCAAATCAGGTAATTGAAACTCAACTAATCATTCAGGATTGCAATTAATAGAAACAGTTTTATCATATTTACAGGAAAAGACATTTAGCTATTATTTTGGTGGGTTTCATGGTATCAAGATCAATATTACTTAAATTATTTTTATTTATTTTAAGATATATAATGGTATTTTATATAATATTGACTTTAAATATACCATAATTTGATTGGATATTTCTTTGTTCTTGATAAGACCTATTCTTTGTTGATGTTGAACCCCTTCCTTTAGACATATGTATTAGAAAAATAATCATTTAAGAACAATATAATTAAATGAGAAAATGAAGTGACTAAGAATAAAAAATATTTAAGAGACAAATAATTACAAGTAACAAACGCATGTTCTTTAAAATATAATAAGACTAAAAACTTGAATTATTTACTAGAAAAATAATTAATTGTTCTTTCTTTTATAAATTATTTCCTATTTCGCTTACTATACTTAAAAATCATAAAATTATTACTCCCTCTTATTTAAAATAAAAGTCGTTCTAAACAGATTTTAATTATTCAAAATAAGTGTCGTTCGTGACTTTTCATGCATGTTTATGATTTTACTTATAAAATTACCCTTTTATTTCTCTCACATCTTGATTACACAAATTATATTTTCAAGACACTTCATCGTGAAATTAATAAGGGTATATCAAATATTTCGTTAACTTTCTTAATAAGCGTGTATTTTTTTAAAATGACTTTTATTTCGGATAGAAGGGAGTAGTCAAGTAAGCCCCGGTGATAATGATTGTTAGCTAAGGTAGATACAACTGGCAATACTAAATAGAATGAGTAATTGAAGTATTAAAATTTTGAATTAAATGCTTATCATGGATTTAATATTATTATCTATAAAGCCATTTTTGGATAAAAAATTTCCCTGTACTTATCTCATAATGTGAGCAGTAAAGTCCCGGAAAAACTAAATTTCCTGCCTTCCAAAACAAACTGGATAGAAAAGGGATACAACTAACCAACATGAAGAACGCACGAGTCAAAAGACGATGTGAGGCTGGACTTTTCATTCACACGATACTGATATGTTTGAACCTCAAGGGTACGACAATTGTACACGCAAACAAAGGCATATGCCGCATATCAGTAGATTCACATATTACAAGTTCCATATACGAATGCTAAGAGAAACAAATATATTTTAATTGAGGAGATCTAGGAAAGAGAGTCTTTAACAGGAGAAGAGAAGAGGAGGCCAACAACAACTCGAAGTGAAGGAGAGCAGATAAAAAGCCTGGGCCTTTAATCCCACCAGGATTTCAATTATCAGAAAAGAGAATATAGCTCCAAACTTGTACTTAAAATTGCTGCTTTTCTCTCAGCGACTTTACCCTTTTTCGCTCTCTCTCTCTCTCTCTCTCTTGCCAGCTATGTTGTGATCAAGACCAGAAGACAGGGTTGATGTGTACTACGATAATATGAGACAATGTTTGTGTGAGAGAGAGTTCTGGTGTTAGCTGTATATAAATTTTCACCATTTTTGGGCTCTCCTTTTCTTCAGCTTCTGACAGTATAAGAATGGCCGAGTACATATATGTAGTTAACCAGGTGCTCATCTGAAATCCTCCTCCTTTTGCTTCCTTTTAGCTTGTTTATCTTTATCTTCGGGATTAGAGCAACGGTATCTTTAAAATATGGATCTTTTTTTCTCGTAGCTGTGTTATTATTGTTAACTAGGTGTGTTTGAGTTCAGCTGGCTTAAAGGATAATGCTTTAATTTGTCTTTCGTTATGGTTGTTTTATGTTTTGCAGAAAGCTTTTGTCTTGCTACTATTCTTAGATTTTTGTGTTAGATTGGTGGAAGTAGAAGACACTTTTACATCTACTTAGCTTTGCGTGTGTTCCGATCTGGGGTTAGCTCGAGTTTCCTTTTTTTTTTTTTAAATATTCGTAATCTTTGAGCTTATCTTTTTAACTTATTAGGCCTGGATTCATAGTACATCTGTTTGTTTTCTGTTTCATAATCTCCATTCCGAGACGTGAAAAGAAAGAAGAAGAGTACTACTTTTTTCTATTAGATGGTTGTCGGTACGTTATTGCAAGTTCTTTGTTGTTTGTAATATCTTATTGTTGTTGGTTACTGTTTGAACATTTGTTGTCCTGTTAAACTTAATTTGCTCTGCTTTACTTTGTTTTACATCTATTTAATATAATAAATACTTAACCTGCAGTCGTTTTAAAATTTCTTCCGCCAGTAACATTCTTTCTTCATTTTGTGTTGCAGAGTACAGTAATCTTAAAGCCTCCTAAAAAAGCTTCAATTTTGTCAAGGATGATAGTTTTGATGTTTGCAATGGTCTGTGGGGTTTATGTATGCGTTGTTTGTCTGAAGCAGATAGGCACACAAAATAAAATCAATATTGAAGATATCCAACTCCTTAAGGGGCCAACTTCTGATCCGGATCCTGTGCAATTAAAATTCCCTGGTGATCATTACCCTAGTCCTAAGACCTTTAACAGGTAACTTACGGTTTCTGTTCTTGGTCTTTTTGTTTCTAATTCAATAATGCGTGCTTGAATTTTTATTTATTTTTGGCTGAAATTTTCAGGTCTGAATGCGAGCATAATCCTGTAAGATACTTTGCAATATTATCAATGCAAAGATCAGGAAGTGGTTGGTTTGAGACTTTGTTAAATAGTCACGTTAATGTGAGCTCAAATGGGGAAATATTCTCAGTTTTAGACAGGAGGGGGAATGGTTCCTCCATTCAAGACGTTCTGGATAAGGTCTATAACCTGGACTGGTTCACCAGTGCTTCCAAGAATGAATGCTCTGCGGCAGTTGGCTTCAAGTGGATGCTTAATCAGGTAACTAAAGTGTTCATGTTTTGGTCTGTATTCTACATATCTAGTATTAACGAACAATTTGGTTGAACTGCTGCAATGGGGGTATAGAACAAAATTTGGTGATCGCAATACCTAGGCTTTTATCAGACTTTCATTCTAGTTCCGATTGCTTTTTGGTGCATGATTGTATGAACAAATAAATGTCAGCCTTTACTGACCAAGACCGGTTACTCATTTAACAATTCAAGAGAGGACATTTCACCCCATGTTGAACTCTGCCTCGGACATATTACTCATTCTCTTCCACTTTTTTATCTTAAATTCTTCACTAACTTGCGCTTATCCCGTAGCCTGTTGTTCGCCCCAAACTATTCGCTGAACTTCTGGAATAGTTAGCTGTCAAAGTTTTGATTTGATTTACAAACATCTAAGTTGCCTGTTTAATACGCAATGCCACTGGGCAGAAAATCATTTGTAAAACTGGTAATGTTCAACCATAGAGATCCGAGCAATTTAAGATGGTAATCTTTGTTCAATTTGTGTGAATATCCAGTTCTTAACTCTGGTTTAGATTCTACAGATTCTAGCCGACCGGTAAGCAGATATATTTGAGCATCTCTACAACCACTATTATAGGACATCTAATTACTTGAAAACGTCACCCGCCCTCTTTGTCTTATTAAACCAATCAAATGAATGTGCTTTCGTTATGTTCTTGATTGCACAAGTTAATGCAATAGGCAATATATGAACTAAAATTTTTCCCTTATTAGCTTTTAACAATTGATATCGTTTGCTATGTGGTAATTATATTCAAAGAGTACACTTTAACAAATTAAACATCTTGTGCTACGGTTGAAGAAATTAGTCTTTGGGTGCAGAGGACTGTTAATTGTCAGGTATTAGCTGTCTGTAATAATACCATGGCTTGTGCAGGGAGTAATGGCGCACCATAAGGACATCGTAGACTACTTCAATCGTAGGAATGTGTCAGTAATATTTCTTTTCAGGAGAAATCTACTACGCCGTATGGTTTCAGTTCTTGCAAATTCATATGATCGATATGCTAAATTATTGAATGGGACACACAAGTCCCATGTTCATTCAGATGAAGAGGTGTGTCAGTGATCATTTCAAATCTTTCACTCTCTCATGAAGAAAAATGTCTTTAACATGTATCTTTTATTTCTCACAGGCTAAAACACTGTCAAAGTACAAGCCTACAATAAATTCAACATTACTGGTGGATGATCTGAAGAAAGTAAAGATGATGGCTGCAAGAGCTTTAGAATACTTCAATAGCACTCGGCATATGGTCTTGTACTACGAGGATCTTGTCAAAAATCGTACGGTATGTTTGGATCTATTAGTGCAATCAACCCCGTCAATTTCCACTCATGGAGTTTGTGTTTCCGTGCTATATTACAAGGCCTTCCTGCGGTTGCTAGTGGTAATATGGGCTTTAACTTTCTGAAATGCCAATGGTTCACTTTCTTTTGCTGCAGAAACTTCAGGATGTTCAACAATTTCTCAGGTTGCCGAAGATGGAGTTAACAAGCCGTCAGGTTAAGATACATAAAGGTCCATTATCAGAATTTGTTGAGAACTGGGAAGATGTCGACACGACGTTAAATGGAACAGAGTATGAAAGTTTCCTCCAATCTGACTATTAAAATTGATGACTGGAGTTGTTAGAACTGCTAACTCTCGGAAAGATGTGAATACCGAGTGAACTAACTTCTCTGACAGCTGACAGCATAGTGCATTCTTAACAAAAAGTCCTCGACACCCCTGAGATGCTACATGATCTTTTCCAACTTATGTTGACCCTTACGGAAAACTTCTTGATCATGTACACAAACCATGTGACTTTTACCACGTACATCCCAAGCAAACTGTTCAGTAAGCTACCATGATTCTTGTTCTTTTATTCTTTTTGAGAGGAATTTATACAGAGCTTTGGTTCAGGTCATTTTTGCTCCTTAGGTGCAGTCATTTTTCACGTATTTCTTAAACTGAGAATGTAGACAGAAATTTGACAGTCACCAGCAACATTTAACCCAACTGCTGACTCACAGCTCGCATGCAGATAGTATTGTCGTTACTCCCTGACTGGGAAACTCGTAGTAAATGACTAGTAATATTACAAAAACTGAGGCTTCTTATCCATCATTCTCGTCCATTTAGAGGCTCCAGCCCAAAGTTATGATTGGTACCAGTCAGTATGTGCCGTACGGGTGAAAAAAAAGTACAAATCTGATAACCTTAAATTATGCCGGACGCATGCACTCTCTGAATCTTCTCCTCTACCTAAGCATTTTTGGCCGCTTCTTGCCTCTATTCGTGTGACGCGTCCTTACGCCTCACTCTTTAACTTTCCTCTTCTGCTTGCAGGTCTTGGTAGTTGCTGTAACCTCATTTGGCTGTCCAACTTTTTCTAGAAAAGACCTTAAGTTGGGTGGTAACTATTGTACTAGTTGCCGTGGCTTTCTTTTTTTAGGGTGACAACCGGAACAAATTATACAACAATTATGGGGAAACATATTCCCACAAATCCTCTAACAGGATAAGGTGGCATTCAATGGGTGTGACATTAAAATAAGTGACTCTTATAGCGAAATGATTGGCATAGTGTACTAGCTAATTGGTACATTTGTTACTCTTTTAATAAACATGTCGATAAACAACAGTCCAGTTCCTGGTGAACAACTCGTTAATGCTCCGAACAATGAGATTTAGTCATGGAATGGCAGTCTAAGGAAGAGAGAATATCGAACACCGTTTTATAATCTACTTCAAGTTTGATCCATCGAAAGCTCATATTCCATGCGAGCGTAAGCTCGGTACATACGCCCCAGAGCTCCGCTGTCACAGATGAGCACCAACCAATATTTTGTGAGAACCCACCAAGCCAGTTACTAGCACTGTCCCGTAAAAGGCCGCCTGTAGTAGCTGTGGACGAGGACTGTTTGCAAGCTCCATCAGTATTAAGTTTGATCCATTCAATGGGAGATTTGCTCCATCCGATAAGATATTCTTGTCGAGGTCGATAGTCGGCAGTAACAACTCGACTTTGCCACCCTGCTGAATTGTGGAGCAGACCTGCATAAGACAAAATAATAGAACTTGATAAGGAAGGCCAATTAAATTATGCATCAAATAGGGTCATATTCTTCCATTGCTAAAGAAACCAACAAGTAATGCCAAATAGGATCGGCCAATTGTGCCCATGGACTCGATGTTGGTGTTGGAGGTTTTGGATGAGCCAATCCTGATTCGGCCTAGTGAAAAATTCATCAGAAACAATATGCGGAGGAAAGGTAGTCCACACTTGGCGGGCTTTGACGTAGTCGCGCACTAAATATATCGAGGATTCCTCAAGTCAACAATCATAACAAGTTTCATCTGTAGTGCATTGCATACAGACACGATGGTGGTTCGTGAGTAACCGATCGTGAGCGAGGAGCCAAAGGAAGGAGCAGATGTGTTGTGGACCCTTCCATTGCCAGATTACCTTCCAAACACCATGGGCTGAGGCTTCGTCATGACTCATGCTCATGGAATACGTATAAGCAACTGTGAGGTGACCAGTGTCAAAACGTCCCTAGATCAACCTATCCTGCTCTAAATAGGGCTTTGGGGGAAACGTGCTTGCTATCAATATGCAAATTGACGGCGGGAGGTAAGATTGAAAAGCGTCCCAATGCCAATTATCGTCTAAGTCCGCAAAGTGTTAGACACTAAGGTTACGAATGAAATTAGGGATCGGGGTTATAGCATGGGAAAGAAGGGGTCCTGTGCCCAAAATCTAAGGGTCTAACCAAAATCAAGTTCTAAAGCCATCCCCTATCATCCATTTCAAACCTTTCAGAACTAGGTGTCACGTTGTCTTTATGCTCCTCCAGGTCATAAAACTACCTTTGGCATCCAAAGAGGTGGGGATAATGTTGACATCAACGTTATATTTGGCGGAGAGGACTTTTATCCATAAGGAATTAGGTTTAGCAAGCATACTCCATCCTAACTTTGCTAGAAATACTTCGTTGGTTTCTCGAATTTTTCGAATGCCAAGCCCTCCTATCTCTTTAGGTTTACAGACTTCCTCCCAATTGACTAGGTGACTCTTTCGTTGCCCATTGGAAGAACCCCATATAAAATGACGCATTAATTCTCCAACTCATCACAAGGTCTATGGGGCAACCGGACTGTCCGCGTTATATAGCTGGGAAGTGTCGTTGTAACTGACTGAGCCAAATTGATGCTTCCTGCCAAAGACAAAAGATTGGTCGTCCAGCCTACTAGTGGATGTTGCACCTTATCAAGAATGTGTTGATAGATTCTACGGTTGACTCGTTTGTGCAAAAGTGGGACGCTGAGGTAACGATCGAGATCATTCGTCTTTTGAAAATCTAGAGCTCTACTTAAGCAATGAGTCATCGAAGGAGGAACATTTTTGGAGTAAAAGCATCTAGATTTGTCTTGGCTGATGCGTTGTCCTGAAGCAGCACAAAAAGCATTCAAGACATTCTTAATGACGGTCACTTGTTCAAATGAGGCTTTGGAGAAAGGGATAAGGTCGTCTGCAAAGAATAGATGAGAAAGAGGGGGTCCCTTTTTGCTTAGTCTAATAGGCTACCAGCGGTCGTGGGACACCTTTTGCGTAATTGAGTGACCTAATCATTCCATACACAGGACAAAGAGGTAAGGTGAAATTAGGTCATCTTGTCGAATGCCTCGGGAGGTGCTAAAGGCGTCGCTTAGTTCCCCATTCCAGTTAACTTGGTGGGAGACACTGGAAATGCATTTCATTATGAGACTAATAAGCAATTCCGGAATTCCGACGTCGATTAGAGTATTTTGGATGAACTCCCATAGTCTTTACATCTATTTGATGTATAATAATATCCATTCCAACTACTAAGGCTATAATTAGTCAAACTGACATAAACTTCATAATAATGATAATTTCTTATAGTAATCGATCTCTTTGATTAAGTATATCCATTTGCCACTAGATACATTTTGCTTCTTTCAAAGCTATGATTAGTTTTTTACTTAACATTCTTTAACCACATTTGTGATTGATGGTTACACATCTTTTTAAAAGATTATCCAAGTCTTATACTCAAATCGAACTTATTAAAGTTTATTCTTCTTCTATTACTATTAGTCATTCATCTTTAGCAAGACTAGAGAAGCCTTTCCATATTCCTCATCTTATTATTTTCTTTTAGAATTCCCATAAAGGTTATCAACTTCAAAATTATAGGGGGAATAATTCATTCACAATATAGGTATAATAAAAATTTGAGAAACGAATCTCTCTATATTCATATTGCTTCCACTAGTAAAGAGCTTTTACTGGGTTGTAATTGTCATTAATCAAATCCTAATTTATCATCTCCTAAATTGATCCCACTTGGATGACTACCATTCAATTGGTTTTATCTTACAAGATCATTTTGATTCAAGTCTCTCATATAGAGATAACTTTTGAACTATCTTTTCTTGTTTTATAAAATTATTCTTTAAGAATGGGATATCTTGTGACCCAAATTTAATTGATCGTTTATTACCTTATTCACCTTTAAACATATACCTTTTGGAATGTTTATAAATATCTTTTAAAGATACTCTTCTTCCCTTTGAAACCAAGATTGCCATACTTATAAGTGGGACCATGAATATAGGCAAAAGATATATTCTTAAGAAATCATATACGATTAATCAAGTTTTTTACTTTCCCACATCTCATATGGTGTTTTATGATATGATTTAATAGGCACGTTGTCAAGTACATTTATGATCATTAATGGTACATCACCCCAATAAATGATAGGCAAATTTGCCTCTACCATTATAGACCTAACCATAAGAAGAGTGTTATTTCTCATCTCTACAACACCATCTTAATGGTGGATTCATCTGATATTCATTAGCTATCCATTCAATTTTCACCATATGACCTCTTGAATTGATTAAAGAACTCTTCTTATGCTTGATCAGTTCTTGAAGTCTTTATTAGCTTTATCTTATTGATTCTCTACTATATTGATAAAAGCTTTTAAAAAACTTAATGTTTCAAATTTTGAGAAATTAAATAAATGTAACTATACTGAGTATAATTATTGATAAATGTGATGAAATAAGTACTTTTGTGCTATACTCTCATACATGTTTAGGCACAGATATCTTAATAAGCTATTTATAATAGCTTAACAGCTCTTTGTCCTATGCTCAATGATATTCTTGCTATTTTGTTAGCTAGTCAATGTTCACTAGTAAGGTATTCTATTTTATGTAGGTCTTCTAAATAAAATATTCTTAACCAATCAATTTATTTGCTTTTATCCAATATGATCAAGTCTAGCAAGCCACAAATTGGATATTATAACTAGATGCTATTAAATAAAAACTGATTTTATTTGTTTAATAAACATTTAATATTGCAAAACATTCTAAAATAAAACCTTAACTACTGTAATTTTAAGAAAATTGTCCTTTCCACCATTGTTGAAATTAATATCGAATATGATGCTAATTAAAACATGAAATAACCAAGACTTTTTTTTCTGAAGAAAGTCCTTTTCCTTTCCTATTTTAGTTAGCTTTAGTCCTTCTTGGAATCCTAAGTATTATGGAAGGCTTTCTTTTAGCTTTTTATATAGACTCATCTTAATGCTTTCTCTTCTTATTTTTGATCATCATAATGCTTTCTCTTCTTATTTTTAACTCCCTATGAGCCTATATTAGCTATATATGCATCAGTATAACTCAAAAGCCTTAAGATGTTTATCGATAGGTGCCTTATAGCATCTTATATCATCTTGATAGTCATATTATGGGTTACGTGTATTTTATATGCTCCCAACGTGGAAACAAAAATGTGTAACAACTTATACTAGCTCAGTATAAGATAAGATGTGACTAACATCCCCTAGTTCACTATGTTTGACATTAGCTTCATATGCCTCAACATTGAATTCTCACATTAAAATTTTCATTTATGATTATA
>JANKYE010000225.1:5809632-5822312 GCA_032467995.1 Erythroxylum dillonii
TAATATTAACAACCAAACAGATTTTTGTTTTTATTTGAAAGAAAAATAAAACTGAAAATTGAAAACAAAAACTGAAAATTATAACTAAAAAATTAGAAATAGAATCAAATGACTATAACTCATATTTCATTAATAGACTTAATAACAGGAAAACTACAATATAAACTAAAGTTCAGTAAGAAAAGATATGCTCTTACATTATTGCAGATACATCAATCTTTTTTTTAAGATGTAGATCTTTTATATAATTTAAGAGACTTAAAAAATTATAAAATTATCATTTTTAATTTTTTAGAAAAATCTCTTCTTTTAAAATCCCATTAAAAATAGTAATAACACATGCGAGATGAATATACTTCTCGAACTAATTAAATACTATTTATATGGCGAGCTTTAAATTCAAGTTAAACTAGTTAAATTGATTCAAATTATTAATTATTAATTTAAATTAAGTTTAATTTATTCGGATCAAGTTTAGGAGCTAAGTTGGATTACTGTGCTAATGACACTTGATTAATTTATTTATGATGTTTATATTACTTATATTTTGTCATTATTTTCAATTAAAGTAAGAAAAAGAGTTTTTTTAAATAAAAAATTTCAAGAATTTTTTTTTGAGATTTTAGAATTTAAAATGTTTTAATCGAAAAAAAGTTCTATATCTTCTATCAAAAATTTATCATTCTGCATATTTTATAACCCAAAAAAAAAAAATCTAAAGAAAGAAAGAAAAGGACCATTTATCTAACACATTACAGATACCATCCAGTACACTGAGCAGAAATCAGTAAGCATTTCAATCTAGTATTTAGTCTGCATAAATGCAAAGTATGCAAAAGAAGACCATAATTCGGGTTGATCATAGTAATCAAATGAGTTTATCTTTGTTTTATTTAGATTCAAATATTATTATAAATGAAGAGTCTAAATCCAAAACAAATCTAGTTTAGCCATGGT
Source organism: Erythroxylum dillonii (assembly GCA_032467995.1). Lineage (NCBI taxonomy): Eukaryota > Viridiplantae > Streptophyta > Magnoliopsida > Malpighiales > Erythroxylaceae > Erythroxylum > Erythroxylum dillonii. The sequence continues at coordinate 5,810,590 of JANKYE010000225.1, forward strand.
TGCTTTAAAGCAATTGAGTCAGTAACTAAAAATTTTCTAGTATAAATGAAAATTGAAAAATTAAAAACAAATTAAACAAATTAACACCTGAAATTTGATAACGCAACGCAGTTTGATATACTTGCTTATTCCTGCGGGACCTCACTTAGTTTAATTACTTTCATCTATGATACAATAGTTTTACTCAAGTTATTATAGAGCTTACTCATCCAACTCTTGACATTATCACTCATCCTCACAACTTGTGAAAGTAAATATCTCCCAATAACACGATTTTCTCGTACTAATCTCAACAGAGAATTTTCTCAACAATATTTAATAATAAATGATGAAAATAAAATAATTCAGGTGATAGAAATAATAATGAATATAAATAAAGACAACACTTGAAATAAAAAATAACTCTTCTAAATATGTCACTTTCAATATTGTCACTAAACCATCACATACATAACAACGAACAAATCACCAATAAATATAAACGGTTCTTGATCGAAATGTTGCAATCAACAAAGTTACAAAATCTACGATGCCTATTGGAATTTTACGCACACTACTACCACTATTGATAGCCACTAAAAGTAATACCCAATCAATCCAACAATAAACACACTATCAACCATAAACGACAACTTCAACAATCACGAAAAACTTGTGAAGTTTTCACACCCCACAAATCACAACCAATAACCACAAATTAACACATCATAAAAATGATTAATAACCACCAAAGATTCACACAAACACAAGATAAAACCAACTGGCAAATTGCCCTCAGTGGTTGTTCAAAACAAAAGAAAACACAGATGCTAAAATCACACAAAATCGACAATTACGCAGCTCACAAAAGTCACTTAACGCTTGACCAAAAATTTAGTACCACATCAGAATCACATCCCATAAAATTAACTGTAAAATATTATCCAAGATTGCCCTAAAATCCTAGCCTCCAAGTCATACAAAAACTTTTGTTGATTCACACCAAAAAGACAATACTTTAGCCCCCATCTTAAGTAAATTACAGCCATAGTCTAGTTGCAATAAACCAACCAAGTCTCCAAAATTTTTTTTATCTTAGATAGCGATTATCTCCAAAAATAAGTTATTTATTAAATCCGATTAGGATTTTAAACCTTATCAAACTTATCTTGAAAGAGTCTCACATAAATCTAACTAAATTCAATTATCAAATAATCTCCAAAATTAAATAATAAGATGTTATAATATATAGCTTAACAAAGAGAAAACATATTTCTCTATAATTCTTGTTCCATGCTGATTCTTTCTACTAAAAAGGTAAAAGAATAAGGGCACTAGAAGACACCAAAGTGGGATGCACACTTCGAACAAATTTTAATACACTAACATAAAGTACGTATTATTCAAGTGAGCGGTACTTGAAGTAAATGTACGTCTCTTAAGTTGTACCAGACTGCCAGTTAAGCCTAAGCTCCTTCTTTCTGTTTGTATTTTACCTGGGAAGTGCTTTAAGGCTCACATGCAAGTGCGTCTTTCCCCCCTATAAATACCTTGGTTAAGCAAACTGTTTTGCAACCCATAACACTAGCCTTCCAATGAAATTTCTTGCAGAATTCTCCTAAACCCTTTTTCTAGCTCCATTTTCCCTTGCAATATGGCACAAATGAGGTCGTTCTTCACATGCGTTCTCTTCCTGTTCATTTTGTACGAAAAACTTGAGTGCATTGGGGGAAGGCACTTGAAACCGAAGAGAATATATACATCCTTCAACCCCCAAAAACATAACGAGTTACTTGGAAAGCACCACGGAAAAATGTTCCTTGACCACAGCACTAACTTGTATGTTAATGCTAACCAGGAGGAGGTGCATGCAACTAGCACTTCTCCTCCTGCATCTGCAGTGCCTCCGTCACCGGCACCACCAGTAGCTGGCGATCCTCATCCGGCTCCACCAGGCCATGAAGTTACTGCCTTTAGGCCCACTGCTCCAGGTCACAGCCCAGGGGATGGCCATTCGCTTAATAACTAGGGCTACTTCCTCAGCTTCATGTTTTTCAGCAGTTCTCATTATGAAGGAAATAAAGCAAAAGATATCGATGACGTTAGTTTGCTACGTAAACTAAAATCTGATATCTGTTTAAGTAGCGCAATAATCATCTCTTCTAGAGAGAGAAAAGTGAAAAACATTGTTTCCCTTGCTGCTTGTAAGTGTTTTGTTAATTAATGAAATTTCAATTCTAGCATACGAGCAAGAATGGCATGACTGCTCGACTCTGATTTAGATTAGAGATGGCTGAAGTTTCCCATTTCACAGAGAAATATCAACTAACTTGTTATACCAACCATGTAAAATGTGGTCGTTTTCAGAATAAATATAAGAAATCTTCTCATGTGTCCTTTGGTAAGTGTTTTCTCTATGTATGTTTATTAATATAAAGAGAAAATAAAATTACTGATATTTAAAAAAGATAAAGTAATAATTTTTTAAAAATAAATGTAAGAACCTTCTCATATGTCCTTTAGCATAATCTACTCAAATGTTTCTCTGGTTTATTAATATATATAAAGAGAAAACAAATTTAATGGTATTTTCTAAAAAAAAAAAGAATAATTAATTTACTAATTTTTTAAAAATAAATATAAGAAATCTTTTCGCACCACTTTTAACATAATCTGCTCAAAAGTTTTTTTTTATATGTATGTTTATTAATATAAATAAATTAATGGTAAAATCACTAAAGTAACGAGTTTTTGCAATAATTCAAGTTCTAAAACTTAGCATATATATGATAACGTTTTGGGAATTTTGTTCAGGGAACACAATGTCTAACCAGGAAGTACCAAAAAATGTACCATATAAAAGAAAACCTTAATGTGCCTTAACCCAATTAACATTATCTAATTGTTATTCTTAAGCTAGAAAATTGTATCCTAAAGTGGCTTTTGAAGTAGAACTGAATTCTCCAAGGGTTCTCACGGAGATTGGAGTTAAGCTATTGGCCTGAAAGCTTCGTCACGATTTATGAAACAGTACATGTGTAGTAAATAAAGTGTAATTGTCGATGATGCAAAATATAAAAGACACGTAGCTTTATATACAAGTTGTTAAGATAAAAATAAAATAACATAAGATAAGATTAATAAAAATAAAACTAACTATAGTAATAATATGTTATTATCCCTATCATTAAGACATAAAAATATTATTAGAATTTTATAAATCAATCCTCTAAGTCCACAAGTTCTTGTAATTGTGAATTTGTCTCAATATTTAATAAAAAGCAGAAAATGTAAAGTTCTAGACATGATAGTAGTAATTTAATTAGAAGAAAAGATATGTTTGATAAAGAGAGCCTTTTTATTAACCTAGCTCCAAATAAAATGGATATCAATTATAGTAAACTTTATAAGGGTATGAGAAATTGGATATATAACAAGAAAGGTGACACTAAAATTATCACATTATAGAGTAGGTTTAATATAAGACAATCTTATTTCACTAGGAAGAGAGGTGATCCAACATATTTCAATAGTGCCGGGAGCAATACTCTTGTACTCGACTTCAGTATTAGACTTGCAATAGTGGACTCTTCTTGATACTCTAAAAAATTAGATTAAGACCAAGAAAATGTAATAGTTAAAGGTAAAATGGTAGTCATTAGGGGAACCATCCTAGTCAATGTCACAATATACTCGTATGATAAGTGTGGTGATTCTAGTTAAGTGAATGTCATAAGAGAGTGTAGATATAAGATATTGTAAAATCTGTTTAATCGCGATCTAGTGAATATCAGTAGGGCAATATAAAAATTGAGAGACTTTGCTTATTGTGAATTGGATTTTAGAGAAAATGAAGCAAAGATATTGAAGAAAGTCAACAGTACTACTATATTTAGTAAGATCAATAAGAAGATGGTCATAGTTTTCAAAAAGAGATAGGTGGGGTAAAGAGTGTGTTAGCATATTTGGAGTTATCAACGCATATGCAATGAAAAAGTTCTTTATTGTATTGAGTTTAAATAGAAGGTCATTGGATATGGGTATGATTTCAATGCCAAGAAATAGTGAACAGAAGCTAGGTCTTTAATGGAGAAAACCATGTTAAGGTCATGGATAAGAGAAGTAATGAAGGTGGGTAATGAATATATAACTAAGATATCATCCATATAGATTAAAAAGAAGGTTGTATGAAACGGGGTAGAGTGAATAAAAGAGAGAAGTGTAAGATTTTAACGAAGTGAGAATTGAGTTCATGAATTTGTTAACTTGAATATGAAAATAAGCACGAGGAAGTTATTTAAGACTATAAAAAAGCTATTCTAAAATGAAAAGTTTAATGAGAATGGTGAGAATTTGTGAAGATGAGTTGTAAAAGTTGTTTATTGAGGATTACCATGAAAAATGCATTATCAACATTAAGATGACAAATAGACCAATTATTAAAAAGAGAAAGATTGAGAATAACGTAGATAGTGGTAGGTGTGAAAATGGGACTATTAAAGTTAGTGTAATCAATATTAGGAGCATGATGATATTTCTTGGCAATAAGATAAGCTTTATAGCACTCAAAGGAATCATTGAGTTTTTTTTTGTAAAAAAATCTATCCATAAATAATAATATTGACATATGATAGTAGAGGAAAAAGATTATAAGTTTGGTTACAATGAAGAGCATTGAATTCATCAAGCATAATTTGACGCTATTGGAAAAATTTCTTAGCTTAAGTGAAAAAAGTGGATCAAGTTTATAAAAGTTATGATTGGTGGTAAAATAAGTGACATAGTTGAAAAAAAGGGGTTTTAAGGAATATGAGTGTGGCCAAGTGTACAAGTGATCATAGGAAAAAAGGAAAATGAAAATTTAGTAATTTTTCCTTGAAGATATGATATATAAGAATATATGATATTTGAATTAGTGGATAATAAATTGGATAAATTAAAATGTATATTAACAAGGTCGACTAAGACATTAAAGTTAGAGATTAAACACAACAAGAGAGAATGTGCGAGCAATAAAATTTAGAGTAATCTTGATTACGTAGAGATCATTATAGATGTAACTTATGGGAAGTATCCTTCACAATATAATTGAAATGGATAAAATTAATAAGCAAGATTTAGCTGTAATAAAATTTGCTAGTGTTAAAGGGTTTACATTAAGATGTGGGACAATTAAAATATTATTAAGGTATGTGTCAAAAGTGTTAAATTATTAGTAAAGGAAAAAGGAAAAGTGTTAAATTATTAGTAAAGGAAATAGGAAGGGTATTACAATTATTGACATTCACTTGGTCTAGACCCTCATATGGAGTCAATTTCATAAGTTGACAACTAGGTATTGTATAAGTAGTTATATGAGCATTAAGTCATCATTTGGTAACATTAATGGAATTAAATTCTAGATTATAATGATTAGCCTAGAAATTTATGGTAAAAAAATTTGTGGTGATGATATTGGGGTAGTTTGAAGCCAAAATTAATGATTTCAAGACTCTTAAGTATGTAAATCAATAGTGTACAATAATATGTATCCATATTTATAATAAATTTAACACTATGAGGGAGTTTATTATAATTAGACCAGTTAAAATTAGAAGAGTTTTAAGTTGGGGCTTAGTTGTAGTTTTGGGTTAGATAGTGAGAATGGACTGAAAATTGAACTCACCATATAAATTGGCAACTTACTCGTTTGAAAACACGACCCATTAGTGATTAGTATAATTCCTAAAGAATTTAGAGTTTCTTCCACCATTGTTAGTCTTGTGATTGTAATTTTTTCCTCTAGCACCATTTCTATATGAAGATTTGCCACCATAATAAGAAGTGACCAATATTATTTTGAAGAAGGATTAGACAGATGAATGAGAAAAAAGGAGAATATACTCATAGATGAGGAGTTTTTCATAAGCTCATCAAAGAAGGTGGTGGAATCTCGATGTTCAATGGTGATGATACATGATTTTCACTATGTAGGTAGAATGTTTAGGTTGAAAAAGATAAGAATTTTTTCCTTAGATTTTGTCTCTGATGATTGCAAGTTCATCAATAGTGTTAGAAATGATAGATAGAAAATCAGTGATAGAGTTAGAACCTTTCTTCAATGTATGAAGCCTTTGTAGGAGAAGAGAATGTTGAGCGGTTGATTATTTTCATAAAGTCTCTCATAGTAACCTAAAGATCATAAGTAGTGTGGTAGCTAAGAGCAACATGTGTGATGAACATTAACAATGAGGCAATCAAATTTCTACCATTCAATGTATTGTAAAGATGGTGGATTCATGTTGTATGTCTTTGTTGGTGATGGAAGAGTGCCATCGACATAGCCAATAAGGTTAGAGGTGATTAGGGTGGCTAGATTTGATTTCACCATATAAAATATTTTGTTAAATCCAAATGTATGGCTAGAAAATGGTTTAATTAAATCGTAAGGTGGAAGCAATGTTGTTTTCTATGAAATTTATTGATATGTTGTTGGTTTTATGATGTTTGTGTTATTGGTGTTGATTGCTAGTGTTATTATGAATGTATTTTGGTAACATATGTTGAAAAGATTTTGTTAGATGTTTATAAATACTTTAGCATAAAGTATCTTAAACGTATACTCTTGATTCCATGAATAAGTATATGTATAGTAAACAAAGTGTAATTCTTATTGATGAAAAATATTAAAGGCATATAGCCTTTATAAATAAGTTATTGAGATAAGATATAACAAGATAAGATAAAAAATTTTAAAATATCCTAATAGTAAGAAAAAGATAAATATAATGTATAATAATTTATTACTATCCCTCCCCCACACTTAGCTTTTATCCGTCCTCGGGCAAAATATCCAAATTAAGCTCAAAGACTCAAAACATTTACTCAATTCTTATACTTTCCAAAACTATATAATCATAAGCAAAGATGAGTGACTTTTAAAAATCATAGCATGATGTCAACATTCTAAGCTTTTACTCATGATCAATAAACATTCATCATCTTCAAAAACTGAGCAATCTAATGGTAGACTCAAAAAATGTGTTTAACTAAAATATATCCATGGGTACACTCAACATCATTCATGATCATGACAATCCATAACTTTGTATGTCATTTCATTTCTCCACCACTAATGTTCACATGTAAAATCATAAATCAAAGGACTTTTCAAGGTTGTAATGTGGGTAAAGGTGAGGTGAGATATACTTGGGTCAAGTAGCATGAAAGTCATCAAAGCTAGTGAAACAAAGAAACGCTCATAAAAAATTGGGTACCGTCAGTTATGATGAATGCAACATGTACATTTCACAACCCCATCATCTCTCATGCACAAACCACATAAAGCCTATACCAATTCGAAGAAATCACTCATATAATTTATGCTAATGAAATCACAAGAGTGAACCTTTCAAGTCAACCTCTACCTCATATTCAACATACTCAAATAACACTTCCATTACAACTCTAGGAAGATGCATAAACCATAAACAACTTTTCAACACATATGCAATTTCTCCTTGATACATTTATTTTAAACAATTTTTTTCATTCTTTTTCATTTTCTTTTCTTTTTTCGTTTCGCTTCCTTTTCTTCTTTTCCTTATAAAAAATTAAAATAAACTACATGAACATGAGAATTTCAATGATAAGATATAAAATAACATCCCAACATTATAACCAACTCTCACATATGTACACCACCACACTTAGAATTTTGTACATCCACAAACTCAACAATCACAAATATTCACAAACTCAACAATCACAAATATTCCACTAACTTTATGACTTGGGTAGGACATTTGGTTAAGTTTAAAAGCATAAAATATGGTTTATACAAAAATAAAGGTTAAAGTTCAAAGGGGTTTATCAAGGGAAAAATCATGTCAATAGGATAGGTTATTTGGCTAATGTAGTTTATGAAAAACAAAGAATGTCTAATCATATCCATGTTAATGCATGTGATAAAAATGTGGTCTTGAATAGAAAATCAATGCAAAATTGAAATATACATGTCATGAAGGTCACACATTATCAAAAGGCAATGAAACTAATATGGATGTGTCAGTTAAATAAGGCTCAAAATCTCACTGGCTTTGTCTACCATTAGTCACCACTCTTCTAAAGATAATACATATCGACCAATCACAAGAGCAAAAGTACATGCTAAAGTTGCTATGAAATTCTCTGGTCAACTCACACTCTAATCATAATTATATAATCCCAGAAGCAATAGAAAACGAGAAAATGTTTGTTTCATTTCTTTTATTCTTTCTCTCATTTTGATTGAAAACTTAAAAACAAGTAAAACAAACAAATTAAAAAACAAACATGCATATAAAAAATAACGTGGAAATGTAAAGAAAAAGAAATTTACTTCCCTTGGGTTGCCTCCCAAGGAGTATCTTTGATTAGGGTCGCTGGCTCGACTCCTTGTTTCCTCCTTACCTAACGAAATTATGATCTTCAGGTGTCACATGCGGCTCCTCCACGTGAGGTAGTTCCGGATAGGGCCTTAGTTGATCATCATCCTCATTTAGCGTCTTCCCTATCCTCAGATTCTCAATCCTGACTGATTTTATACACTCTGAAAATATTTCGAACGTCTCTTCACCTTTTTCTTGATCACTCAATTCCTCCAATCTATTATGTAAAGGTAAAGAGTTAGTCTAAAAAATAATCATAGACTCAATACTTACCTCCGAGCTAAAAGATGTGCCTTTTTCGGCTTCGAGCTCCTTCTTAACTTCTTTAACACAAATAATTTGTTGAGGGTTGACCTCAAAATTCTCAAGCTCCTTATCACTTTGCAATGTTTCCGCATAAACGTCCATTGGGTATATATCCCGAGTTGATACGACTGCTCTTCTTTGCTTTGCAATTCTAGGTGATTAAGCCTTATTGCCATCTGACCCATTAGGTGCTCCATTCTCTATTGGCTTGCTTTTGTCTCTTGTTGGAATTCTTGCAACTACTGCTGCACATCCTGTTGAAATTGCAAAGTGTTAGCAACTAGATTCTTAACAAGTTCTTCTAAAGATGCACCTGAATCGTGTTATCTCTTCGAATCTTGGGCACTAGAACATGTGTTTCTTAGAAATTACCCTCCATCCTTCTGGAATTGTAGAGTATTCTGCTGCATTAGCAAAGTATTAGCTTTCAAAATATTATTCAACTCTTCCAGAGATGGATCAGAGTTGTGATAGGAAGCTTCTGGTTTGTACGAGAAATTGTTGTGCGTCCTGCAAACTATCATGGAAGTAATTTTAATGATTATCTCATCCATAACAAAAGATAGATTGATCAGTCCAAACATTGTTATAGGTTTCAGAATATGAGTTATAAAGAATTTACTTCTGTCCCTATCGAATTTTTTTTAAACACAAAATAAAAAATGAAAAGATCACCAAATAACATAAAAGAAATTAATTATGAAGAAATATATACAAAACACCAATTAAATCACAAACAAAAACTAAAACACTACACTCCCTAGCAACGACGTCAAAATTGACCGTGCGTCGTAACGCTAGTCAAAATAAAATAACTAAGCCTACTACTATAGTAGTGGTGAGTCTAGGTCGATCCCACAGAGAGAGTATGTAAAGTTTATGAAATGAAATTAACAGGTATTTAGGTTTAACGGGGGGTTTTGTTTTTCAAAGAAGAAAATAAAATGAAACTAACTAATAAAAACAAATTAAAGAAAACATGCAAAAAAATAATAAAAGTGGGGAATTCGGTAGGGTGGGGAATTTGGTAGGGACCCGGTTCTTTGGTTCAATCTCGACCTACACCCTAACTAAGCATATTTTATTGATTTGTTGTTCTTTAACCTCTCCTAGCAATTATTAATCGTGGATTAATAATTAACTCAAGTTTTCCTTTAAGTAGTGTTTAATCAAGATACGATCGTTAATTAAACCTAACCACCGAACAACCTAGGATACGATCTCTAGATTTAATTAGGTAGTAGCATTACGAATTAGAAAAACTAATTAATCAAGGCAACAACTACTTACGATGCGTTATTTAACCTAGGTCATGTTATCCCTAATGATTACAAATCATTAGTCGCTACGCATGAATTTTAACATAAAAATTACGGATTAGATCGAAATTCTAGCAATGGGGTTACAATTAACAATTTAATAAACGCATTAAAGTCATAATCTCACAATACCCATTAGGTTCATACGCAAATAACCGAACAATAATGAAAATCCAATTATCCATACACAAAACCCAAATCAATTAACATAGGATAACACAATCAATTCCTAATGAGAGAAAGAAACAACAAAATAAAAAATCTTTAACCCGGGTCGTCGGCGTCAACATTGCCTTCGAACCGGCATCGGGATGCCTAGCCCTTCATGAATTTTTCCCGAAAAAATGCTTCAACCCCTATTCCAATCCCTAGCTGAAAACCCCTTTGGTTCTGCGCATTTACGCAACCCTCTCTTCACCGTTCACTATAGCCTCCATTGTTCTGCTTCAAGCCAAGCTGCAGCCACCAGCTGCAGACTAGCCAAGCTTCACGTCCACGCCTGCTGCCTACGTTGCTCTCTTCACGCAGCCACCACGTTTCTTCTCTGCGCCCTTACTCATTCTCTTTACTCCTCTCACTGTAGCGTCGATTAGACAATTTAACTTGCTGGCTCTTAAATCCTTTGCAACCCTCCTATTTTGCCTGTGTGCTTTGAGTAAAACGCACCACAGTCTGTGTTGTGTTCCCAGTATTAAGCGTATGAAATAAAACTCTCTCCATGTGTTTAATGCACACCGCTAACATTAAACACGACATGCGTTTAACATATACCAGCCAACGTTTTGACTGTTCTTTTTTTCCTTCTTCTGTTGTTGTCATTTTCTGCTTTATTATTTTTTTGTCTATAATTTTTTTTCTTGCTCCATAAAGATAAGTAAAAATTGATCTTAGAAAATAATCCAAATGCAGTACTTTCAACTCAATTTAATTTATTTGCTTCCAAATTATACCTTAAATCATATATGAATTAAAGTGAATATCTTAAGCATTTTCATGTCAATAATTGCTAAGTGTAAATGATTAAATATATCAATAATTAAATACTTATCAATCCCTATCATTAAAGTATAAGAAAATATAATTAGGATTCTGTAAAAATTTTCATATATTATCACATTCCATTTTATGCATTTTTCCATTGAGATGTAGATTTAGGTTATTATAGTAATTTACAAGAAATAATTTACGTTATAATTCTATAGCTTATAACTCATCAATATACTTATCTTCCAATGCTCAAAAGGAATAATATAATTTATTGAAGTTACTGTTTACTGAATAATCTATGTATTGGTAGCTCTTTATTGTGAAATGATGTTTTTATGTCTATATATCTTCAAGCACTCTAGTTTTATGCAAATTGTTATGCTTCAAGTTAAATTTGTGTCCATAGTTTTGTCACATGTGAATTTGGGACTTTTATGGCTAAAATACTTATTAACCAATGAGGTGGGAAATGGGTTAGTTTAATTATTTAATTAAAGATAGAATGGGTTTTTCGATTAATCTAAAACTTTAGGGGGCATTTGGTTTGAGCACGATGTTGGGTATGGATATGAGTATAATAGTAAGAATGAGTATGAAAAATAAAAAATGATGTTTGATTTGTAACTTTGGTTTGTTGCATTAATGGAAATGAAAGATAATATAATACCATTTTTTCATATCATATTTAAAATGGAATATAAAGCATAAAACAACATCAAAATAT
>JANKYE010000225.1:5835127-5846380 GCA_032467995.1 Erythroxylum dillonii
TGCATGATGCATTGTGATTATGTTATACCTTGAAAGAGGTTATAACATTTTGAATTAAATGAAAAGAAGGAAAAAGTATGAAAGTATGAGCATATGATAAAATGATTTTGAGCATGATTATGTGCTTTTGTTTGGGCAAGAGTGGGACCATTCTGTTCATCACGTGCATGTTGAGAAGAGCCTTCTCCCGGTTGCCCACTTGTGACATATGAGCCCCGAAAATGTACTCATTTTGTTCATAGTGTAAACTTCAATTTCTCCATCCGATTTTCATGGAACTCTCGAGCCATTTATTTGTGCATTGAATAATTGAATTGTCAAGTATGAAGCATTTGAGTGTTATGTGTTATGAGTTTTGAGCTAAATTGATTAATGTTTGAATTGCTAGAGTGGATAAAGAATGCTTAAATTGATAGATATATATATGCACATCCGCTTGACTTTATGTTCAATTGCCAATGGCTATAAATATATTAGCTACTGAGTCGTGTAGCTCACCCCACTATTCCCTCCTCAGGTGTAGAATGAGTCAGTTAGCAATCCTTGCAAGGTATCAGAGACTCCAAGATAGTTAGAGATTTTTGTAACTAAGTTAGTGACTTTTGGATAGCTTTATAAGCATAGCAAACACTGAGCATCCATTTGTATTTGTATTAAGCTATTGATGTGCATGTTGATATGTAATTAAAGCTAGGCTTAAAATGTGTTGGGATTTGTTAATAACATATGGTTGTTTTTGCTTATGATTTTCCAAGTCTTACATTGCATTTTTTTTTTAGTCTTTTCATAGGTGTGTAGAAATTGTGTTTTGATTTCCAAGGAAAATCTAGAATAATCTAGGCTGAATTAGATAAAGTTGTCCTCTAGAAAGTTGTAATTTATCGTTTTAGCTTTCCAATGGTACAAAGTATGTGATTTTTGAATATCGGAGTCAAGAGTTATGAGCATTACAAGTTAGGATGTATATACGGAGCAATTATAGTAATGAAGTGATTTAAACTCTTGGTGATGTGAGGAAGACCCCTTAGAAATCCCTTCGTTTTAAACGAATTCCTTCGTCTGAGATAAATCCATCCATTTGAGTCAAAGCACAACTTTGACTGAATCCATCATTTGATTCCTTCTTAAATTGAACCTTTGTTTGGTTAATTTTAGACTGAACTTATGTCTGATCCCTTCTTAAACTGATCCTTCGTCTAGTTCATTTTAGACTGAACCTTCTTCTGATTCCTTCTTAGACTGAACCTTTGTCTGGTTCATTTTAGATTGAACCTTTGTCTAATTTCGTTTTAGACAGAACCTTCGTTTGGTTCATTTTAGACTAAACCTTCATCTGATTCCTTCTTAGATTGAACCTTCGTCTGGTTCATTTTAGACTGAACCTTCATCTGGTTCCTTCTTAGATTGAGCCTTTGTTTGGTTCATTTTAGACTGAACCTTCGTCTGGTTAGACTAATGTCTTTGTCTGAGACAAATTCCATTGTCTGAAACTAATGCCTTCGTCTTAGACTAATGCTTTCGTCTGAGACGAATGCCTTCATCCAAAACTGATACCTTCGTTCGAAACAAATGCCTTTGTCTTAGACTGATGTCTTCGTCTGAGACGAATACCTTCTTTTGAGATGAATTCCTTCGTCTGAGATGAATGCCTTTTTTCCGAAACCGATGCCTTCGTTTGAGACAAACGCCTTCGTCTTAGACTAATGTCTTCATCTGAGACGAATGCCTTTGACTGAAACTAATGCCTTCGTCTTAGATTGATGCTTTCTTCTGAGATGAATGCCTTTTTCTGAAACTGATGCCTTTTTCTGAAATGAATGCCTCCGTCGTAGACTGATGTCTTCGTTTGAGAAGAATGCCTTCGTCTAAAACTGATGCCTTCGTCTGAGACAAATTATTTCGTCTGATCCCTCTATACTTTTGGAAATGTGAAATTTTGACCTACTACATGGTAGAATCTCTTCAAGGTCTTCGTGAAAGTTGTAGATCTCGAAGATATCTTTGAAACCATTTTAAGATAATCTAAATTTGATACCTCTAGTGAAAGTTATGTCAATTTTCCCGAACCAGGTACAATGTGGTTGAGGGAAAAAATCATGTTTGATTCTTTTGACCGTAACTTCTCCGTCTGACTTTCAAACGACTTGATTTTTGAAGCAATAGTTTCCTAAAACATTCCTCTACCTATCCATAAGAAATTATAGCTTTTGGTATTGATTTGAAAATTTTTTATTGAATCAAAGTAAGGGTATAAGTTGAAGAGATGAGTTTGCTTTGTCTTCTGACTCTGAATGTTGGGCTCCGGAAGTAGGATCCAACATGTAGGGTATGCATAACCTAAGGAAACCAGTGGACAATAAACGCTACATCTATTCAGGAGGCAAGATGAGTTCACATCTGGAAGCTATTGACACTTACAGTTTGACGTTAAGCAGTGGTTTTATTTTACATATGGAAAATACCTTTTATGTACCAAGTTTTTCTTAAAATTTAATTTCTATTTCAAGAATTGAACCATTAGGTTTTATCTTTAATTTTACGAATTTTGGTTTTATTATATCATAAATCCAAAGTTCTTAGACATTGTGTTTCGATTGATGGTCTTTATTCTCTTAAATTACAAAATGACACTACTTATACTTCTATGTATATCACTGCTGGGATAAAATGATGTATTGTGAATGAGGATTTCTCTATATTGTGGCATTGGAGATTAGGACACATCTCCATTAAGACACTTAAGAAATTGGTAAATGAAGGAGTGCTTATTACTTTAGATTTTTTTATTATTATGAGACTTGTGTCGATTGCATTAAGAGTAAGCAAACTATCAAGTATAAAAGAAGTGCAAAGAGGAGCACAAATCTATTAGAAATCATACATATGGATATTTGTTATTCAAATATGGATGCAAATAGGCAGAAATACTTTATCACCTTCATAGATGAATATGCACAATATATGTATCTTTACTTACTTCGTCTTAAGGACGAAGTTTTTGATGCCTTTAAGGTTTTTAAGGCTGAAGTAGAAAATCAATGTGGAAAACAAATTAAAATCATAAGATCAGATAGAGGTGGAGAGTATTATGGTAGATACACAGAGAATGGATAAGCACCTGATCCATTTGCAAAGTTTTTTCAAGAACATAGGATTGTTGCCCAATACATTATGCTTGGTTCTTCAGATCAAAATGGTGTGACATAAAGAAGAAACTGAACATTAATGGACATGGTGAGAAGTATGCAAAGTAACGTAAAACTTCCTGATTTCTTGTAGACTGAAGCAGTAAAGACGGCTGTGTATATATTAAATTGAGTTCCAACTAAGGCTATCTTAAAGACACCTTTTGAGTTATTTAAGTGTTAAAAACTAAATTTACGACATATACGCGGTTGGGGATGCTCGTCTGAAGAGAGAATTTACAATCAACAAGAAAAGAAGCTAGACCAGAGAACCATGAGTGGTCACCTCATTGGATATGTTGAAAAATCCAAGCAGTATAGATTCTATTGTTTATCTCACAATACTAGGATTGTGAAATCAAGAAATGAAAAATTTCTTGAGAATGATTTGATCAGTAGGAGTGATCAATTTCGAGATGTCATTTTAGAAAAGGAGCATTAAGAAGTTCATCTCTCTGGATCAAATGATAGATTGATTGTCATTCACTCCCTTTAAGCTTCAATAGGTGTTACATAACCAATTGCTAAAATTTTAGAGGCAATTGATATCGATACAATAGATCAAGTTGTTAATATGGAACAACAAGAAATTATTGATCAACTAGTTGAACAACATGCTCCTGAGGAGAATGTTGAAACAACATTAAGGAGATCTACTAAAGTAAGGCAATCAAGTATCCCTAGTGATTATATTGTGTATCTACAAGAATTAAACTTTAACATCAGAGCTGAACATGATCCTGAAACATTTTTGCAAGCCATAAGTTCTATAGAATTAGTCTTGTGGTATAATGCCATGAAAGATGAGATGAATTCTATAGCATGTAATCGAGTCTAGAATCTCGTTGCATTGCCTAATGGTGCAAAAATATTGGGTGCAAATGAGTCTTTAAAACAAAGAAAGACTCATAAGGCAACATTGAGCGACATTAAGCAAGATTCGTTACTAAAGGATTTACTCAAAAAGAAGGAATCAATTACACGGAGACATTTTCTCCTGTATCAAAGCAAGATTCTCTTTGAGTAATTATGATATTAGTAGCCTATTTTGACTTTGAGTTACATCAAATGAATGTAAAAAAAATCCTCAATGGTGAACTAGAGGAAGAGGTTTACATGAAACAACCAGAAAGATTATCCTATAGTAATGGTGAGCATTTGGTCTATAAGCTTAATAAATCCATATATGGCTTAAAATAAACCTATCGTAAATGGTATTTAAAATTTCATGAGGTCATTACTTCATTTGGTTTTGAAGACAACCCTATGGATCATTGTATATATCAGAAGATTAGTAGGGGAAAATTTTGTTATCTTATGCTATTTGTGGATGATATTTTACTTGCAACCAATAATAAGGGTTTATTATATTACGTGAAACAATTTCGCTAAAAGAAGTTTGATATGAAAGATCTGGGTGAGGAATCTTATGTCAATGGTATTAAGATCCATGGAGAATGATCTCGAGGCATTTTGGGATTGTCTCAAGAGATTATATCAACAAAGTTTTAGAGATATTTCAAATGAAAGATTATACACCGAGTGGAGCACTCATAGTGAAGGGTGATAGATTCAATTTGAGTCAATGTTTGAAAATGAGTTCGAATGGGAACACATAAAGAACATTCCATATGCTTCAGCTGTTGGAAGCTTAATGTATACTCAAGTCTGTATAAGACCAGACATTGCATTCGCGATTGGAATGTTAGGAAGATATTAGAAGTAATCCAGGTATTGATTACTGGAAGGCTGTAAAGAAAGTGATAAGATATCTTCAAGAAATGAAGGATTACATGCTTATATACAAACATAATAAAAATCTGAAAGTAGTTGGATACTTTGATTCAGACTTCGCTGGCTACATTAATTCAAGAAAATCAACCTCATGTTATATTTTCATATTAGTTGGTGGAGTTGTATCTTGGAGAAGTGTCAAGCAGAACTGCTGCTTCTACTATGGAAGTTGAGTTCGTATCATGTTTTGAGGCCACCTCACATGGTGTATGGTTGAAGAGTTTTATATTTGAGCTTAAAGTTGTGGACTCTATGTTTATGTTAATAAAGTTATACTATGACAACTCAGTTGCGATTTTTATGGTTAAAAACAACAAGAGTGGAAGTTGAAGTAGGCATATCGGCATAAAATATTTAGCTATAAGAGAACGTGTTAAGAAAAAGAAAGTGGTAATTGAGGACATTAGCACTGGGTTGATGATTGCGGATCCTTTGACTCATGCCTTGTAAGCAGTTTAACGATCGCATAGTACGAATGAGATTGGGTTCTGTAAAATAATGTCATTGAGTGTACATTGTTTTCAATAAAACTCTTATTCAATGTGATGTTTCTCTTATGGTTTGTGCATCTCTAGATATTCACTTTGTTTATATTGAGAATCTTCATTAAGTTTCGAGCTTCAACTTAATGATTAAAGGACTGGTGTGTAGAGACGTAATATAACGTAATACATGGAAGATATTACTTGTTATAAGAGGACTTATCACCATAGAATACTCTCTCGTCTATACGTGGTCCATATGATTCACAACCATCACAACATTTCAAAAATGTTGTGATGGTCTGTTGTTGTATGTTGGCTCTGTAATGGGCAGAGGAATATATGGACAATTGTGGGTTGTTTTTGGGTCCCTAACCTTCTGCTTTTGTTTAGAACAGTTTATACCATTAACTTGAGAGTTTGAGAGGTTAGAAGATTCAAACCAAAAAAAAAAAAACTTCATTCAACTTTGGGATTGTATCAAGGATCAAAGTGAACGTGTTAGTAATGGTTGAAGGTATGTCGTTATTATTTCCGCTTGTTTCTGACACCTATATGTTTATGCATGCATGTTGTTTACATATAAGAGAGGACTTGTGTGTTTTACGTTAAATGTATGCAATTGAGTTATTGTTAATCATTTTATTCACAACTTAGTAAATAAAAATAAGTTCATATGGTATATGTAGACACTTCAAACCAATCATCTGATATTATTACAAAAGTCATAAGCAAAGATAAGTTTGATAATTTAATGACTATATAAAAATTACAAATCAAGAAAGTGTGTTGGAAGAGTAAACTAATTTATAATTTTTTTAGGAATTACCTTTTATGTTCTCAAAATGGTCTTTTATATATTTCTTAAAAGATCTTTTTGTACTTTTTAAATTATATTTTGTATTTTAGAAAAAACTTCTTTATATTTCCAATACCTAATATTCATTACACCTTTCTTTAAGAATTTTAGCTATTAACCTTCATGTACTAATAAAGTTGTAAGAAAGTAAAATACAAATTCTAGAAATACAAAGTTTCTGCGGCAACAATAAAACTGCATTTTCTCAAATAATTTTTTTAATTTATTTTCATCCTAATATATACTATCTTCCGCTAGTGTCAACAGTATTCGTCCTCCACTGGAATACCCGCACAGTTCTCATGCTGATGGCCACCAAACTTCCTTCCGGTTGTAGGTGGGCAGGAGTCTTCAAAATGAATTCAAATCCCACTAACTTCAACAAATGCTTATTTAGCAAAGGTAAAGATTCCATGGCCAACATCCTGAAGTGTTGGGATTCTACAACAACGAGGGATATCCTCTCGTCCTCGCCACCAAACTCTCTTTTGCACGTTGTCATAATATATTTATGAACAGCCACCGTACAAATATTAAGAAACAATTCTCGTGCACTACAGCCTAGCAAATAGCAGAATAATTGCAAATGCGATTTTTCTACAATTTCTAGTAAAAAGTTCAGTATAAAACAGGTACTAAATTAGTGTAGAGAGTCAGTGGGAGGCGGCTGGGTGGGTGTTCCTCGATGCCAGGAACCAACCACAAGAATCTCCTTTCTAGTAAGAATCTTCAAATATTAAAACGAGGTGGGGCAGCATTTGATTAGAGATTGCTCATCATTTGATTCATTTGACTACTTGGCTTAGTGCAAAATACAAACTTGGTATTTGTAATAGTGACGTAATGCATGATATAGGACCATTATTCCTTCCCATGAGATAGGCGGTCATGGTGATTTGGACCTGAAGCTCTGGTGTTTTGACTACCTCTTTTACTCATTTTGTAATACGAGACATTGGGTGGCAACTGGTGCAGATGTTTACCGATGAGTTGTTTTACTGTTGTGAGTACCAAATTTGAAAGTTCTCTTGCCATAATGAGAATTTTCATCTTTAAGCTATCTTTATTCAATTAAAAGAATGTTACAACATATGAATAATAGTATCACGCTGGCATATTAGGTAGCACATTCTTCTTCATAACTAACTTACATGTAACTTGAAAATAACACTTAATTTTGTGAGAATTATGTCCAACATAATCATGGATTTTCATTTTCATTCCCCATAATATCACGTGAAGCAGCTCCCACAAACTAATTCCTCATTTAAGTAAAGCTGATTAGCAAGATAGCTGCTCCCGAATGGCCATTGCACCCCAAATTTTACTAACTAAATATGATTTGATAACCTAACGTGTTATGTATTTGGTGAAATGATCATAATGCTAAGTCCTATACCTCCTATATTGGCACGAAAAGCCTGAATCGAATGGCTAAAAGCAAGTCATTTTGGATTATATGCTCAGAAACAATGGTGTTTTATGATATTATTATTGTTAGCTTATGTCTTACAGCTAACAGATTGGTTATAGTTTAGTGACAAAATAATTTTAAAAATTGTTTATCTTGTACAAATTTAGATGTATATAATAAAGTTCATGAGATAATTATACATTGCAAATGAAATTATAATAAGATTATAATTATGAGATTCATATTGCATTTATGTATTATCCCTAAATTGTTTCTAGTTATTGTTCTATTAAGACAGAACATTAATATAATGTAAAAAGACTAGCAAATATTATATTTTTCCTTACGAAATAAGTAGTCAATTTTATAGGCTAAAATATGGAGATACTTAAATAAATGTACGGGTGCTTGTTAGAGAACAAGGTCATTGAACTTACCTAATATAAGAAATCTATTTGGAACATTACTTGTATGTTTATGAATCATTGTGATGATAGTATAAGTGATCCTTTAACTTGAGATCTTCAAAGTTATCTTGCATATGAATTGTTATACTATTTATGACATATTATAATTATCATTGGTCATTCAGTTGGTAGGCATTGGATGTAGCATGAACTATATAGAGATAGTTAGTGATCAAGATATGATTCATCACCCTAAAGTAATTAGGAAGAATGTTATGTTATTCTCACTTAATGTTGATTTAGGAAATCCTTGGCCAAGGTAAAATGACATTTAGTAAATAGTTTACAAATGTCATTAATTGAATCAATAGCTAATGGTAGATAATTAATATGATTGGACTCAAAATAGAGTAAACATTAATATAATACTCCATGTCTAATTGGAATATTGTATGATGGAATGATTGAATTATACAGAAAATCATGTATGAAACGGTTAGTCAAAACTACTTTAACATTCCTAAACATTTGAGTAGTCACTATGTGTTGCTAGATATCAATCTTGATCTATAATTATAAATTGTTTAATTGGAGAATTAAAGATAAATTAAAAGTAATTTTAATTTATCTAATTCTAATTCTAATTATGAATTAGAATTATAATTTATAATCATCGCCAATATATTTGAAAACGTAACGACCTTTGCCTTGTTTGATATCATATGTGTTGAATGATTCAAACACAATATCTTAGATAATTTCTTTTTACAAAAATTACAAAAATGACTAATGTAACCATGTCTACCACATTAATCGCACAAAAAGATGAATGATAGTTGTTATGATTTTTACAACTTAGCAGGTTTCTGCTGTCTTGGCTATAGCTACTGTTGGATTTAATAAAGAAGTTTTTGTATGACCTGATATTGTTGTTTTCATTTTATCATATTATGACCTTACCAAAAATGCATTTACCACTTCCAAGCAATGCATTAAGATTCTTCCTTTCATCAATGAAGTTTTTCAGATCTTTTTCTAGAGATAAGATCTTTCTAACATTTTTCTCCTTTTCGAGTTCTAAAGCGGCGACTTTTTCTTCTAAATGTCTTACCTTATCATAATCATTTTTAGCAACATTTTTCCAACTTAGCTACTCTTTCTTCTAGAACTTCCTTTTTAGAAGCTTTTTGCTTATAGTTAACCTTAAGAGACATATTCTTGGTCGATAACTTCTCATTCACAAATTTTAATGATTTAATCTTACTCTTGAGAGATGCATCATTGCTCTTGGACTTCTCAACTTCTTTGAAATACTTCATTGTTAACCTTTTATACTGATTATACAATTCATGATATGCATGTCTCAATTCATCAACTTCAATATTAGAGTTAGAATATTATACCTCATTGTCTCTTGATCCAGCTATGAAGCAAACATTGATGACTTATTTTGGTTCTTCTTCCTCAAAATTTTTAGAATCTTCATTTGACCAGGCTGCGGTCATCATTTGCTTTCTAGATTTTTTATTCTCTGACTTGTCCTTTAAAATCAGAGGACATTCTGGACTTATGTATCCAGGCTTCTTGCAGTGATAATATATGATTTGATTATTTTGTGTATTGCTATTGTTGCTGCTGCTTTTTGAAAGGAACTTATTGTTTCCAACTTTTGTTTCTTTCTCTTTTCTTCATCATCTTCTTTTTATAGAAGCGGACATATTTTTTGACCATGAAGTTGAACTCATCATCACTGTCTATTTGTAACTCAGTGTCACTTTCATCACCGTTTGATTCGTCAGTTGCTTTTAGTGCCATTCCTTTTTTAAAGGAGGATCCTTCATCTCACCTAAGCTCGGTTTCTTGGATCATCAGATTTTCTCGTAGCCAGTAGAGTGAAATAGTGTCTAGATCCTTTGCTATTTCTAGGGTTGTCTAGATCCTTTGCTATTTCTAGAGTTATCAGCTTAGGTCTATATTCCTTTGGTAGTGAACTCTGAATCTTCGTTACGGGCTCTTCATTGGGATATATTTTTCCCAAGCTTTTTAAGGTCGTGATGATGTTGTTGAAACTTCCAAAGAATTCATCTATGGTCTCCCCCTGTTTCATGCCAATAGTTTCGTATTGATGTACTAAAAGACTTATTCTATGCTTCTTTACCTCATTTGTTCCTTCAAATGTGACTTCTAGTTTGTCCCATATTTCTTTTACTGTAGAGCAGTAGGATATCTTTTTATATTCTTCTGGAGGCAATGCACATATCAGGTGATGTTTTGCTTTAACGTTTAGTTGTGCATTTATCCTGTCAGCATCAGTCCATACTTCTACATTATCAGAAGTGGGAATTACAACTCCAACTCTAATTGCTTGCCACACTTTGATATCTGCTGGTTGGAGATATATGGTCATTCTCTCTTTCTAGTATGAGTAATTGTTTCCAATGAAGTAAGGAGGCTTTGAGATGAATTGTCCTTCAAAACTTCTCATGGTATTTTCCATGATCTATCACGTGCTAAAACACAATAAATGTGAAACCTCGCTCTCATACTAAATGATAAAGTAAACACGCGCAAGAGGGGAGTAAATTGTGTGTGACTTAAAAAATTTCCGTAAGTCACTTTCAATTCATATAATGACAGGGTCATGTTAAAGATTAAAACAATAGGAGCCTGTCAGACAATAATAGTCTGTTAAACGACAGGAGCTTGCTAAAGTATGAGTCATGTTGAAACAATAAAAACAAGGAGCTTGTTAAAATGAAAGAAATCGTCAGTAAATTGAAAACAAAAGGAACCTATTATAGTGAAGCTACTAAATGGGGAATCGATGTAAATACATCCCTAGATCAGGCGTGATGATTTTGGTGATATATTCCAAGGTATTAATGTAAATGAAATTCTTTAGTGCCCTATAGAGCCTTATTTCAAGGGATATTCTAATCATGTAAGCTATGGAACAAATTGATCCTATTGGGATATTATGTATAGCTGAAATTGATCTTCTTAAGGTACTAAGAATGATTGATAAGTAATTATGAAAAATAGTTGATTGATAAGTTTCATGAACAACATCGATGATTGTAGCAAGAAATCTTCTTTCAAAGAAGAATGTCCC
>JANKYE010000225.1:5851287-5864106 GCA_032467995.1 Erythroxylum dillonii
CTTTTTTGCTAAAAAATAAAAATTTGTTAAATTTTATATCAATATTTAATATATTCTAATTAATTATTTTTAATTTTAATATACTCTAATTAATAATATTTAATTAATTATATTGTTTTGTGAATTTCTTAATTTTTATATCAAATTTTAATATATTCTAATTAATTATATTATTTTATTAAAAAAGGAAAAACAAAAATAAGTGTCATGGGTGTGACAGCCTGTGTCATCCCTGTGACAATTTTCTAAAAGGCTCGATAGACACTGTCACACCTGTGACACATGAGAAATGACTTTCATTCCTCTCATATATGGGGACATGAAGTATTTCTCAAAACTCATATATTAAAATACTATTCATGTAATAATAATATAACTAACCGATGTTTTTCATTCCCAAATCCATTGATATCTTCCAAATCCATGAACCAAGCATGTCTTAAGTGTCAATTTCCCACTTGTTGCTAAAGAAGAATAAAATTTGTTTTAATATTAATGAGAAGTGCACTAAGAAGAAGGTTTTGGAGAGAAGTAATCCAACCATTGAAGGGTGATAAGCATTATATCATCAGATGTAATAAATCTTACAACTTTAAATCAAGAGTGAATGTTAGAAGAGAATGATTCAAAGTTGTTAAATATGTGGTTATATTTTTCCTGAATTATCCAAATTCATTTAAATTGTTTTATTTATCTTAAGTATTTAAACTTTTGATTTGTATGGTTACTCTTTACTTTAAAATTATCTAAGTTTGTTATTTCATTGCCTATATATTTAGGACTTCAATATCAACGTAAATAGTATCCATCAATAAATTGCCTCTTATATTATATTTTTCTACCATGTTTATTTTTTGATTAATTTCTGATTCTAAAACTCTATCCCTCTAAGTCACCATAAATTATTTTTGTACGATAAATAATGGAGCATTACTTTTGCCGGAGAGATGTCAATTCGCAATCTGGCACTTCCATGGACTTTCATTTCTAAAAAATAAAAAATAAAAGTAATGAGTGGAAGAGTCAAACATGAGGAACAATATTAAAACAATAGAGGAGAAATAGTGGTCAAAAGCCACTAAACCAAAATCGTGAGGGCTTAAGTCACATCAATACTAATTTTACTAGCTACTACTAATGATGTGAGGGTCAAAAGTCGGCTGTTTTGAGGACCTCTTCAGTTAGTGGTAGTTGTCCAGCAAATCAAGCATGTTCTTGAAGGCTGCTATTAGCCGTAGTGGATTTTACTGTTAGAGAAAATGTGCTTAGATTAAGTGAACGAATGAGACTAGTTAAGTACGTAACTCAGGAATTTAAGAGGAAGAAGAGCTTGCAAGGAAGTGCACATCAGATATGGGCTATATGGACTTGTTATTGCCGAAAGCCGCAATGCAACAAACATTGAAGTTGTAATACGAAAAGGGCATGAAGCCAAGATTTGTTTACTTAAATGGAGAATGCAATTACAAATTTATCAAATGAAACTTCCATATCCAACTGGATGGACTAGTGTGCTCCTGGAAAAGAATATATCAACATTTTGTGTAATGTGTAATCAAAAAGCCTTTGGAATTAGTGCACTAGATTAAGCAATCGTGGAAGATCGATCAGAAGTATACATATAGAATAGTTGATCAAGGAAAGGATTTTCTCCTGATTACCACTCATTGGGAATCTCTACCTTTCAGGAGCTAACAATGATTTTGTCCATTTCAAGTTCCATTTAAAAAATGAAGTTAAAACATGGACAGAAATGTTTCACTTCACATTGTCTACCAAAAGACCCCGAGCTCGCCTACAAACCATCAACATTTAATACTATACATCCATAAGTGGAGAGTACAGGAGAACCTTATCATTTGGGCGTATTTATGTAGTGGGGAAGCCAACTTTTCTGGTTTGAGATATTTTGAGACTTATTCTCCGAAGTATTGATTAAATAGATTGCTATTCTAATCGTAACTCAAACAACTTCATTTCAGCGAAAGGTCAAGGGATTTAACCTTTTGGAGTTGATACAATGCAAATTAAATAACAAACTCTAAAATCTTAATACTAGATCTGAAAATTGCAATTACAACTGATTTTAAACCTTGAGTAGATGCTATCTAATAAAACAGAAAAACTAAAGTAAGAGGTTGAAATTCAAAGGTTATTGTATAATGTAGTTATAAACTATTAGGCTTATAAATCATAAACAAAGACAAAAAAAAAAAAAAAGAGATCAAACAACCATGAACACACTTGAAGACCGAAATGAAGATGCTGAAAGATAAGATTATGTCCTTTTTTTTTTGAAAAATGAATAAATTGCATTAACTATAGGTGAAGATGATACAATATTACAATGAGTTCTAGGCTAATAAGCCAACAATTAAGAACGATTACAGTTGAGAAAACGCTACAAAAAAGAAGCCTAGGCTAATATTGTCATTTACTTATAACTGCTATCGATTTTTCATTTCTGGTGAAAGTGTATGTTGAACATTCTTTCCAACAACAACAGATCTGATCCAATTCATAATCTTGCCTGCTAGGTAGTACTTGTCTTCTTCCATGTGTGTAAAAATCAAGACTAGATCATTTGTTTAGTTTTACTCTGTCTTATTCTGTCTCATGAAATCTCAGTCATTTATTTTGCGGGTCTCACGTGGGTCCTATACGGGACCCACATAAATAAACGGCCGAGATTTATTAGACACAATAAGTCACCATAATATTAGACAAGAGATCTGAACTCGTAAAAATTTAGCTGTTTCGTTTTTTCTAAAGTGCATAAATGATAGTAGTAAATTGTCCATTGGTCATATGCGGTTTTGAGTGGCTAATAACCCAATTCAAAGTTTGCTCCCAGCTATACATGGAATTGTCTCGTGTAATTAGGTGAAGAATCCTGATCCATATTACGTTAGAGAAACAGCATAGAGAAAAGAGGTGGTCTTTGTCTTCCATATTCATGAAACATAATAATAAGAGATGTTTTAATACAACGATATCACTGCTTATTTCATAATAAGTCAACTGAGGAAAGAATGTTACACTAATGATGAATTATCAAACATTAGTTCAACATGAAACGCAAGAAGATTTGTAAGAAATTAACCACTCAATCTATATAAAAGAAACTTTTGAATATGAACCGTTCAAACTCTAAAATGGTCATCTTAACCCTCTTATTTGGAATATAAAACTATTAGTGGTGAGGATAGTCACCTGTAGTACTATTTAATGCCTATAAATACCTTCCTGGAAACAAGAACATGGCATCCTTTCTGCAGCTTTGCACCTTAATTAGCTCAAAGTTACAACATCCGTCATAACTAGTGCTTCCTGCGGCTTGAGTTGTTGGCCAACCCATTACTCTTAACCTATCATTGGTTTTACTTTATAATTATTTACAAAACCTTCCCATCTGTTTCATTTCTTGAAATGGCAGAAACCCTAAATATTTTTAAATATGCTACTGTTTTTGCACTGATCATCTCCTTTCAGTTTCTGATAGCGGAAGGAAGGCAAATGAATTCATTGAGTAAGCAAGAGGCTGCAGCAATCAGAGAGAAATCGCAGAAAGACATGGCCAATAAAGGAGTTAAAAATACTATCAATGTGCACCAGAACAATGCAGCACAAAGTACAGAAACTTCTCAACCCGTTGTAACCCCAAGCCGTAATACTCTTACTGACCACCAATCCTTGGCAGGGAAACAAGAAATGGCCCCAACTCTGACCACAGATACTAGCTCTGTCTCTACTTTAGCAAAAAATCAAGATGAATTCAGGCCGCTAACACCTAGCCGAGGTGTTGGTCATCCATCGAAACCGGAACCGGAAGAGAGCGTTGAACAAGGCATTGACTCAAAGGTATCAAACACTAAATCCAGCATAGACCATTTTCTGACAGGACAAAATGATGAATTCCATCCTACACAACCCGGTCACAGCCCTGGAGTAGGTCATGTTTTTCAAACCAAAATAGCAGAACCAAAGGAATAGATCAATCGACAGACATTAGCATACATCACCTCCACTTGGCAACTACATAAATAATTAAGTATCTTGTAAATTTTTCCATTTCCCAAAAAGGAAAGGAATTGTCACGTAAGTGATTGCCGTAAAAATTGTGTACGTATATGTCCAAATATTTCCTTCCTCTGTTTGTATGTTAAGACTGTCCAGTGGCCATCCACGTGTTATCAGCTGTACGTGTTCTTCTAATAAAGATATTTTCCATATTAAATGTCTGTTTATTGATTATTCATTAATTAAGTCTATCTATTTTTATTTATTCCTTTAATAGTTTAAAATATTATCTTTCTGCATCTTGACTATGAGAATAAATTTTGTTACACTCAACCCTTCAAAATAAATTTCACTTTTAACTAATAACTTTTAAAACAATTTTCATAATACTATTAATCTTGACATCAATATTTAGTCAATTACTGTAGTATACTTACACTACACAACGGTTTTCTTTATTAAAAGTTTTTTTGGATAAATATTAAAAGGGTTAATTGTAAAAAAAAACTCAAATTTTTGTCAATTTTT
The DNA here is from genome assembly GCA_032467995.1 of Erythroxylum dillonii. NCBI lineage: Eukaryota > Viridiplantae > Streptophyta > Magnoliopsida > Malpighiales > Erythroxylaceae > Erythroxylum > Erythroxylum dillonii. Next base: position 5,855,836 of record JANKYE010000225.1, read on the forward strand.
CAATTATAGTTCAAACTTTAAAAAGTAGCAATAAAATGCTCAAACTTTTAATTTTTTTCAATTCTAACCTAAATTTCAAAAAGTGACACTAAAATGTTCAAACTTTTAATTTTTTCAATTCTAGCCCGAGTTATCTGTTGTTCTCCCGATACCCTCAACCATTTGTTTTCTGTTTGTTCTTCTGATACTCTAAACTATTCTCACATTACAGCGTACTACATTATTAAGGTCGTCAGAACTGTGCAATCTAATTTAGTTCATTTTTAAACATAACAGAAATAATAACGTCGTGTTATAATTAAAAAAATTAAAAGTTTAATCATTTTATTGTTACTTTTTGAAGTTTGCGATAGAATTAAAAAATTAAAATTTTAGGCATTTTGTTGTTATTTTTTAAAGTTCGAGTTATAATTAAAAAATTGACAAAAGTTTGTAATTTTTTAATGTAATTAACCCTTATTAAAAATATAAAATTAATTAATTTTTTCTCTTTGATATTTCTTTCTGCTTTTAGTATTCAGTTTTTTGTTCATTATATAGTTATGTTACAGATAATTTATGTTAATCGTAAAGAGAGTTCATAGAAAGTTTCCCTTTAGGGCAAACTTGTGAAAGCCGTAACCTCAGTGTGTATTAGTAACAGTGACCTGAATAAACAGAGAGAAATGTAGTAAAGAAAAGAGAAAGAAGGAAGCTTCTTGGAAGTATACACTTTCACGAAGAAAAAAGAAGTGGTCTTCGACAGGAAGAGACAATTTAGTACTTCCACCGTTTATAATCGAGCCGCTGTGGCCACAAAGGAGAACCGTACTACCCCACAGGCAAGGCACCGGCACATGTATCCCAATGCCTATCACCTTCCCCTAAACAAACGAATTTTGTACTCTATAAGTAGCTAGTTAAAAAACATTGCCAAATTCAGCTACGTAGTGTGTGAGACGTAGGCCTTATATGACCTGACATAATATAAATTTCAAAATAACATTATGTGATGCTTAAATATGAGAGAAACTTGGAGGCTCATATTCTCTATCAATTTCAAATCTTGCGTGGTAGAGCCTTAATTTCCACAAATCGAATTACCTTAGCAATATACATACAGAAATATAAAATATTCATAGGTATCCAGAAAATACGAAACCAATCTATTCATGGTTAAAGCATGAATAAAGTACCTTCTCCATCCATATATGCATCCTTAGTAGCAGTAGATTCTATTTGCTTGTCTATATAGTTCATCAGGTCACCTCAGAGCTCTCTGAATATTTTTGCATGTGACAAGAGAATTATTTACGAGGAATGATAACCATTAACAATACATGACGCTTTTGAGTGGAATCTGAGCTCCATATTTTACCAGACAAAAGGTACTACATACCATGTGAAATATGATCAAGAAGGAAGACCCTTATGGCCTCTGTTTGGGCACTAGAGAATACCGCAGCAAATTTTAGAAAGTTGGATCCATTAACATTGGAGTCCCACATAAGTAGCCGTCTTAGCTAGATTCCCTAGCCGTAGTAAGAGAGAGCAATATAATATATTGTAACAACTAAAAGCTGCTAGCAATTTGTCAGTCGCAATCAGCGTGTCAGATCGAAACTTGTATGGTCCTTTTAACTGCCATGAACGGTTGTGACTGAGATCTCTTTTCAAAAGGCCAAAGTTACAAGTGTTATATAGTCTTTATATTGGCTTTAAAATTGTCCTAAGCCCATTTTTTAGAGCAACTGGCTGTAGGACCGAGCAGCCAATGCAAATGGTGAGGTTTAGCGGGATATACCAACGTTGGAAAGGACTAACCATCATAATTAAATAAATCTCCAGCATAGTGGCAATGAGTTGGCCAAGAGAATCTCTCCCACCACCTTCTTGGGTCAGGTTTTGTTCGTTTTCTATATTGTAAATGTAAGACTAAGTGTAAAAAAAAAAACTTCGCGTGCAAATATTATAAGTAGGAACTTCCTTCTTTGATCTTTAAAATAAAATTATATATATTCAAGGCCTAGATGTCGTTGCGTACTTGAATCCTTAATAGTCTGGGGAAAGTACCCATAGTAATAGGTGAATCTCATGTCCAATGTCACGGTAAAATTTTAACCTTATCTTTAAAATTAGGCTCTTCATTCTAAAGTTCAACTGATGTGTGATGCATTGCTTCATTGGTCCCAAAAAATTAAAAAGAAGAAGAAGAAGATTGTAAAAGAAATATCCCTTGTTAATTAGCTTATTAATACTTGAGAGATCGTAAATGAAAACTGATGAGGAGTTTATGGCAGGTAACTTGTACATGTAGTTGGAATACTGAAAGCTTTAATCCTATTGTAACATTGATCTTTAAAAAAATGAATACAAGTAACATGCAAACACCATCGATACACCCTAAAAGATGCATGAAAACTAAGCTGTCACCACTGTTCATTGTCTAGGGCTTAACTTGTAGTCATGGACATTAGTGCACAATTTGCTGTCTTTAGAGGTCATGAGCTATAAGTACTCTACTTAATCATTTATCAGATCAATTTAGTCATGGAATCTTCCCTCCTTTATGGAAAATTAATTGAGTCCATTCAACTTTTTCTTAACTTAATCGATCATGTACACTTGATGAGGAAATTTCAGCCAAGTCCCTAATCCCATTTGGCTTTCTGAGTATCATTGTAGTATCTTCCTCTAGCTTCCATATACCTAAATATACCTTACGTCCTTAAGCTCGCTAAACACTTGAACAATCACTACAACAAGGATGTCATTCTATGTTTTGAAAATTGTAGGTAAAAGTAAGCTTTTTGGCGGCGATTTTTAAATTTGTCCCTAAATGTGAACCTTTGGCGACGATTTTTAAATTCATAATGAGAACCCTTTAAAAATTGTCCACATTAAAAATCATTGCCAAAGGTCATATTGTCGTAAAATGTTGACAATTTAGTTACGATTTCCAAAAATCATCACCAAAGGATTCTCATTTGACGCCAAAATATGACTTTATTAACCCTTTTAGCGACGATTTTAAAAAATGGCCCTTTTTTGACTATTTTATAAATTGTCGCAAAATATCTAACTAGTTATAAGAGGGAACGAAAATCAAAATAGAAATTTGTTTGATTGTCTTGCTGCTCTGTTTCTCTGTGTATAGACATTGCACGTTACCCCCTTTTTTTAACCTCCCATTGTGTTTATGCTTCATTTCTATCGACTTTGGATTTGATTACGTACCCATTTGGTGTTTAGTGAGATTGGAGAGTTCAAGCAAAATCGAGCAAATCAGACAAAGGAAGGTAGGTTTCAAAAGGGAACTCTTGAGTTTTATATAGTTTCTTTACCTTATTTTTTTTGCTTTCTTAGACTAAAACGAATAAAAGAGGAAATAGATAAAAAGTGGGGAGGAGCGAGAAATTGACGGTGGTTAGGGTTTTATGTTGATCCTCTTAATTTCAATCTTCTTTGTGGTTACCCTCCCTCTTCTCCCTTTCTTCTAAATTCCGGGTTTTAATATACCCGAAATTTGACATCATGGTTTGGGATTTTGATTAATGCAATGAGGAAATATTATGGGTGTGTAAGAAAAATCGTAAGTTAACTCCAATTTGATGCAGGTTAGTCCTTCTCTGTTGCTTTCTAGTTGCTCTTCTATTTTGCCCTAGAAAAAAGATGTGTTATCGGTTTCTAACTTGAAAACGGTAGCTTGCTTCTTCGCTACAATTGATTTGCTTTGGCAATATCTTTGAATCTGGTTTGTTGATAAGATGCCTTTACAAACTTGTGTTTTAATAGTTGAAGGAAAAGCATATTAATTAGCATGTTCCATTATTCCCGTGTTGACTTAAGATTCTATCGCAGAAGAATATTAAGCTTTACATGATTGAGAATTGTAGGTTTATAAGGGGTGTTGTGAAATTAAAAGATTCCACAGAAAGTTAAAAATGGGTTGCCAAAAGATATCCCTGTTCTAAACATTCTTATTCATTCAAACCCTTTTTTATGACGATAACTATGATTCACAATGCCAATAACACATGCAACTGTGACCATCCTAGGCTGCACATGAACACAGTCCTTTTCTTTGGTATCTAAATGTATATACTCTTGCATTTTTGCTAAATAAATTAGTAGAAATCAGTTGCACATCAGAGAGCAATCAGAACTTGGGTGTCAACAGCTTTTTGCCCTTTGTAATAGGTGGGAAACTTTTTGATGCATTAGTTGCAAATTTTAATACAAACTTCTACATTTGAAATCACTTGAAGTATCATACCTTGAATACTTGCCCTCTGTTTCAGAATATCAAACCATAACAAGTATACGAAATTGTTCTTTCATCTAAACGCGAAAAAAAAACAGTTTGTCAGAGAGACTTTTCTTAAGCAATCAATAATCAGAAAGTAGCGAGCAAGCAAACCTACTGATTGTAACAGCTTCCAAGGCTCTACCTTAACAACAAAAGCATTAAGGGAAGTTATATTCAGTTCAAATGTTATCACTCAAGGTTTTTAATCATGTAGGAATTAACAAGGGAAGTCATATACTTTATACCATTAAAGTTAGATAAAAGATACGTATGATGTCTCATCTGCCACATCTGGAGATAAGCAACTTAAAGAAGAGAATTATGTTGCTTTCCCATTATATGTTATGGTAAATATATCTCGACGTCTTTCTTGCATATTTTCTTCAATATGATTAATCTTTATTTTCAATGTTTCATTGGCTATTTGGTAAGGTGGATTTTAATTCTTTGATAGGTTTGTAGATGCATCTAATTTTCTGATTTGTTTGTTTAAAGAGATCCATATATGGTGTGCTTCTTGGGATCTGATGGGGCCTCTTTTAGAGACATTCTATAATTACTTTAAAGATGAGCGCCATCTGGGGAAATGAGACAATGCATCCAATGTATATCACAACACCATCAGGCACAGGATGTAAGGCTCCGATCATGCAATTCATACATATCATATATCAAATATATGCAGTAGAAAATAAAACAGAACCTCAAAAACTAGTTTTACTCATACATACAGATTTAGAAAACAAAAACATGAAATGTAAGATACTTACATACCTTTCTAATTATCTCCTTCATTTTTTAATCTTCTCTGCATTGGATTGTCGTAAACCACAACGATCAATATAGACCGTCTCTAATGAAAGTCCACACAAAGATAGAAGGATGAAATCTCACTAGGAGATGGGTAGAATTCTTTCTTTGTGCTAGCAAAGACAAGAACTTTATTGAGAGTTAGTGAGAAAAAGAGTGTGTGTGTAAAAAAGAATCTTTCTTTCACTTGTGTCTTACACACGATGCACGAAAATGATGATTATTTTCTGAGCTCTTTAACCTCCCATAACTCCCATTATTTATGAGAAGTTATGGGAAGTTAATAGTCATGAATAACATGCTTTAATGAAAGTTATGAGAAGTTAATGACCATGAATAGCATGCATTAATGGAAGTTGGGAAGTTAATGAACATGAATAGCATGCATTAATGGAAGTTTTGGAAAGTTAATGAACAAATTGGCAGCCAACAACACTTATTTTTAATCCATTCCATACAATGTTTTCTACCACGATCACATCATGATACAATCCTGAAACACTCTCTCATATCTTGAATCACCATTCAAGACCATTTTACTGATCCTTCAGATCTCCTATGTACATAATCCATTAGGTTCCCGATTATGTTGGCTACTTAAATTAACACTTAATTTAAGTAAGTTAAGAGCGGTATCTAACAACACGTCATGAATCTTAATTGATCGGAAAGTCAGTGGTTTGACTACGAACCCTTCTATATAACAATGTTTCCATGCAATTCATCCTTTCACCATCTATACCCCACTTGGTTCAAAGTATGGTCAATTTGTCAACTCCCACTAGACTGACTACGTAACATTTAGTCCAAGTAATATTAGATCTTGTCCTGAGGATCTTAGTACTCTATGTACCATTGAAGACTCTCTTCATGACACATATTTGCTCTATCCAGAGACTCCCGAGTAATGACTCCAACAAGAGGTCTTGAGTATCATCTCCTTCTACTAGGAGTGGTGAATCCTTTATTGGCTACTAAATTACTTCCGAATACCTCAAGTTGTACCCAATCACCACCCTATGAGTAACCCCTAAAAGGCACCAATGAATGGAGTCAAAGCACAAGATCAATATCCAAGATATCCTTGAGCACCTCAAGTCAAAGGATACTTGCACCATTGTCATGATGAGACTATCATTGACACTGGAATTAAATATCCATATGATTGTCTCATAGTAGGTCAATCCAATGTACTTATTACCCTTAGTAAGCATCTACATGTTAACTCAAAACAACTCATGTTTATAGCTTATGAGATCTACTGCTTGATCCAATCAAGGAGTATAACATGCGCTAGTCTATTCGGATTAATGATATCTCATCTCATTAATCCTATAAATAGGGAAAGTTTAGATCCTAACATAGTTACATATGATAGGAATCTCATTATCATGATCTTATCATAATTTCCTCCATGCTATGTTTTATATCAAGGACTTCATTAAATCAATTTAAAAATAACATTAAATCCATAAATGTATGAAATTTAAAATAATGAAAAATGTCTTTATTAATTATACAATGATTTGTACAATAAATGCTAAAGGTGATTGCCTTTAGAGCACTTCTATAACAAACTCCCACTTGCACTAAAGTTAATCGCCTTGATATCTAATACAATAGATGTGTATATATGACATAAAACTCTTATAGAAAATGGGCTTAGTCAACGAATCAACTATATTCTGATCGCGAACTCTCTCTATCTTGACATCATTTCTATCAATAATTTCTCTAATCAAATGGTAGCGCCTGAGTACATGATTGGACTTTTGATGAGACCTCGGTTCCTTCACCTATGCTATAGCCCCATTGTTGTCACAATACAACTGCACTGGGTAAGCGATGCTCAAAACCACACCAAGTTCTATGATGAACTTTTTGATCCAAACCGCTTCCTTTGCTGCTTCTGAAGCTGCAATATACTCCATCTCTGTCGTTGAATTTGCAATCGTCTCTTGTTTGGAACTTTTACAAGTGACTACACCACCATTCAGTGTGAATACATATCCAAAGTAGGATCTGAAGTCATCCCTATCAGATTGGAAACTGGCATCAGTATACCCACTTACCACAAGATCAACTTCTCCATATACCAAGAATACATCCTTAGTTCTTCTCAAGTATTTAAGGATATTCTTGATAGCCACCCAATGACCCTCACCAGGGTCCGACTGGTATCTACTCGTAACACTTAAAGCATACAATAAATCAGGTCTAGTACATAACATAGCGTACATGATTGATCCTATAGCCGAAGCATAAGGAATCAAACTCATGCAAGTCCTCTCATCTTGTGTGTTTGGACACTTAGATTTAGAGAGTGTAATCTCATATACTATAGGAAGATAACCTCTCTTGGACTACTCCATGTTAAACCTCTTTAGCATCTTGTCTATATATATAGACTGAGAAAGACCAAGCAACCTCTTAGATCTATCTCTATCGATCTTTATCCCTAAAATATAAGTTGTTTCTCCAAAATCTTTAATAGAGAAGTTCTTAGCTAATCAAATTTTGACTGATTGCAAAGCAGAGACATCATTTCCTATTAGTAATATATAATCTACATACAGTACAAGGAACATAATTGCATTCCCACTAACCTTCTTATACACACACGACTCATCCAGATTTTATGAGAAACCAAAATTTTTGATTGTCTCATCAAATCGAATATTCCAACTCCTGGATGCTTACTTCAATCCATAAATGGGATTCTGAAGCTTGCATACATTTTCTCTGTTGGACCCCACACCCCACCCGTAGGTGTTTGGGTGTTATACCCCGGCGTGTGTTTGCGGGTTATACCGCGGCATCCAACACAAATCACATACCACATTAAATGGTTTGGGTCAGTCCTAACAGAACGAACTACACATTCCCGCATAGCGGTTCTGTGCAGTCGTGAACGGAGGGGAGTCCGAAATCGGAGCTCCTATGCCACTGGCCGGCAGCCGGGAGAAGGCTATCAGAGGGAAACCAGTGCACTGACTCTTACAGAGGGGACCTACCCAAACCCACATAATTCACATATTCATGCTTAAAACAAGCAAATTGCCCGAAGGCACTTTTAGAAAATTCAAATTTTCATGTCGTGTCTTACTAGACACAGTCACATTCACTAAGCACATAATTTCATATGTCATATAGTAAAACACAAATTCACCAAT
>JANKYE010000225.1:5895105-5905755 GCA_032467995.1 Erythroxylum dillonii
ATAATAATAATAATAATAATAATAACAACAACAACAACAAGAACAACAACAACAATAATAATAATAATAATAATAATAATAATAATAACAACAACAACGATAACAATAAAATTAATAATTATAATAATAACTTATTAAAAATTAATAATAATAAGAATAACTTATTGAAAATTAATAATAATAATAATAATAATAATAATAATAAATAAAATTAATAATAATAAGAATAACTTAATAATAATAATAATAAAAAACCAAATATATTTTTGTTTTCAGTTTTTTATTAAAAATCTCAACAAATAGATTTTTGTTTTCAATTTTTATATTGCAAATCTCAACCAAATAAGTTTTCGTTTTTTCTTTAGAAAAAACAGAAACTAAAAATAAGAAACGGAAACCAAAAACAACAACAGCAAAACAAAAGTAGAATCAAACGGCCCCTTAGTTAATGAACAACTCCATATTCATTTAAGATTCATCTCTAAAAAAATTGGTTTCTTAAAAAAATCTTTGTTTCAGTATTTTAAAAGAAATGTCAAACATATTATGTCAGATCCCTTATATAAGTTTTGGGGAAAAATTTTCTAGAAAGCCACAGATTTACTTCTTGTACCCATTGATCAAATCGAAATTTTCCTTATTTTCATTCCTTTTCTTAATTCCTTGGATAGAAAAAGTTCCCATATGGCTGTAAAGTTAATATATAGATTAAACACAAAGGAGTACCAAGATCCCGTTAACCATCAAATTAATGAACTGCATAGTCATGCTTTAGCCAGTTAATGAATGGACGTGCGTTCGAATAGTGGGAAAGCACTCACTGTTTGCTCTTTTTTGGGTCCCTAGCTATTAGGCTACAACGATCCTCAGAGCCATTGAAAGGAAAAATACATTAAGAAAATTTCAAGAATCTTTGTCTTGGCTTAAACTAGTAAAAGTACACTCAACAGCTTGTGAGGACCTCCTGGAGTCTGGTACTTGGGTCTTTGGAAAAAAGTTCAATGGAGGAATTATGTATATTTGTACAGCGATGGGCCATGATATAAGGCAAAGAGAATATAGACAGTGCTTGGATGGTTGTGGGCTTTTTGGTTCATGAGAGGTAGGGTTTCCCCTTATTTTAAACCATCCAAAGGCTCTTTTCTCCATTCTTTTGTGTGCTTCGACAACCTTGGTGGAATCTTCCCACTAGCCAGGACATCTCACATGATCATGTCTTTAAAACCCTGAATACTAAAACTGCAGAGAAAATGGTCGCACCATTTGCAAGTCGTGAGGTATAAATACCACAGTGATAGAAGAGGCTTTAGACCCCCTTATAAACCCAACAGGACATTAGAAGGGAAGAGTTCAAACCACACATATAAATCCTACCTCTCTTTTCCTACTTAAGTTCCAAATTCTTTACTATGGCAGCAAGAAATCTTCTTGGTGTTTGTACTTTAGTTCTTGTTCTCATCATGTTTCATGAAGTTCTGTACGTAGAGGGAAGGCTTCTAAAGTTCGAGTCCTGCGAGAAATGTTCAAGCAATAATGCGAATACATCAGAGAATGGTAAGAGCAGTACTAGTACTGGTTTGAGTGTCAAAGCGCAGACAATTGGTAAGGCAGATAACGTTGAAGATTTCCGTCCAACAGAACCAGGTCATAGTCCTGGTGTTGGTCACTTCATTAACAACTGAAATGCTTCTTGTTCACCATCGTCTTCTTCTTCTTAGGTCTCCATATGCAGAACAAGCTCACATCTGAACTTGTACATATAATTATTGTTCCTCAATATTTGTCTCTCTCAATTCTAATTTTAAGTTGAGCGTTAATCTATATTGTTGCCATTTGATGACCTGCGTTTTTGTTAATAGCAGCACACCGAAATGTTAATGACTAGTGCTCGATACCAGGATTGATCTATATTCGGTGTGGCTAATATTTAACTTTGAGTTGACCACAGAAAGTAGCTTAAATTCTTCACTCAAAGACACATTCTACCGCTATCCACCGACGAAAAAACGAAACTTAAATTACGATGAATCAAGCACGAACGTTACGGCATAGCTAGTCAAGATCCGGGTTAGCTGTTGCAGCAAAAGGTCGTCACTTTTTCAGTATGGTGGCGGCCACCAAGTTGCAACTTTTTATGAACCGGCATATCCATCTCGATATTTTAAAGATACGAAATAATAAATATTATATTTTGGACACTTAACATTTGACACCAAAGTGTAGCAAACTATACTAAGATTTGAACCTTAAAATTTAATGAATTTCCTAACTTCATTTTCTTGTTAATTAACAACTAGAGCCAGTGATGGTAAAATGGAAACTCACAATCAATAAATACTTATAATTCAGTTAATTAAAAAACAAGATAGAAGTCTCTTTTCCATCAGATTTTGGTAATATAGTTCATATGATATATCGTATCTGATATATCAAAAAATTATGGTACCAGTACAAAAAGGTTTAATGCAATTCACAAGATGTTGAAAAGTGAAATGCAATCATACTTTAGGATGGCTTGATGACATTCCAACTTACTTTATAATCAAGATTCTAAATTGGATTACAGGCTACACTATGATTGCCAAATATTATAACAATTATAAATAAATATAATCATAATTATAAGTAATATATTTATATTTACAATAAATTAAAGAACAGTGCGAACTATTTTAACTACAATATTAATTACTGCCCAAAATTTGAAAATCCTATTTATGGTTGTAAAAGTACTAGTGATCGAAGCAACAAGAGAGGAAGTGAAATGAATTTACGTTGACAACAAGGTGCAAATTGGATATTCTGCAAACGCATATAATATTAATTATAAACAAGAAATTGGTAAGATTTGGAATAACGTGTGCTGGGTGGAAATATTTGATCATGATCTGAGGAATAGCTACTTCTTTAATCAGTATTCGTACACTAATATTCTTGCAAATCTCTTAGTGTCCCGATTCAATATTCCAATAAAGCAGAGGAAGGGATATCAAACAACAGCCCATTATGCCATGTAGCATTTCTTCTTTTTCCTGCGTTCACCATTGGACAAGTTTCAATGTTCCATTGACAACAAACGCACCGCATGGCATCCTGTTGTTTCATGTCCACCAGTCTTTTGAGCTTCATTGTTCCACTGTCCAGGTTGATTTTTATGATTCAATCTTTATTCTTAGACAACGCATAATCAGATTGACATTTTCAATTCTCTACACTATATCTCAGTTCAATATAATCCCGTATAAGAAAAGGCATAATTACCGTTATTATTTGACTTGATTAAATTCCAAAATTTTTATTCAATATTTAAATATTTCAACTGGAAAAGTAAATGATGAACTCATATTTGTCTGATGAGAAATGAAATCTTGTAGCTGTAAATCGCAACTAGGGTTGAACGGAATAGACGTAGGATTTAGTAATTTTCCAATTGCTTAAATTGAAGTCATATTGTCCCATCTGCACCTTATTCTCATAATGGTTGTTAAGTTAGTTTAATTATAGCAAGGGCTGCTTAAAAGCCGACTTCAATAGGTTCTTGAAGCTATTAGTTTTCTTATTTTTGGTTTGGTCTCAACCGGAGACAAACCATGGTGGACTCTGCTATAATATTTTGTAAGCTATGTACGGGCTTGATTCTGAACGATACTGATTCCATTATATTGTTAATCTAGTGTTTTTGTAGATTAATGATAGACACAGTTTTTTTCTGGTCCTTGTTGTACTGACCCTTTTGTAATTGACTGTCCACTTTACAAGATTCTAACTTTATTAACTAAGTAAATGCTGGAAATGGCGTCATGCACGCTCTAGTCAAAATAGTCGAAGCTTTAGGTTGGTTTTGCCTTGTTTTGGAGCCATTGCTAGTGACCTCGTCGTTAATTATTAGTCAATTTATAAAACACTATAATCTCATATTGTAACGCAAATTTCCCTGAAGGATTGATGCATGTGATGAACAAGATTTTCTAATTCTTTTGTTCTTTTAAACACTAATCTTAATTTTTAATAAGGATTACCTTTACAATACTGAATTGTATAATTTGAATAATTCAAAAAAATATTTTTACCAAACGTTCTAAGGGCAGCTATATTTAATCAAATTGGCCCAATGAGTCCTAGCGGAAAAGAAATTAAATCAGCAAAATATAAACTTGAGTGCGACTACCAATAATAGGTCCAAAATTAATTGAATTGATATGATTATATTGGAGGTAGATAATGTCGCTCTTTTATCAAGTAAACTTAAATATATCAGAAAATGGTCATGCCATGCAGACTAATATTGGAAATCAAAACGATATTAGATCCATATGATTAATCTATTGTTGGTCCAACCCTATCATAGGGATATTTATTTGTGTAATTCTACTAAATTTGAGCTGTGAAAGTGTTAATTGTCTTACAGATTAAAAAGAACGAAGATCGGGCAAATGTGAGGCAGAAACTAATGATTGGAAGTTGCTTATGAAGCACACACCTGTGTTAAGATTACATATGCTTGTGCCAATGGTAGACATGATCATCTAGATAAACCTGTAAGCTTTTGTAACTGTGTCTGACTTGAATGAAGACGCTTGAGCTCAAACACACTCGTGTGGACCCAGACATGCCCATGTTTGCTGATCATGGAAGTCAATGGGACCGTGTATCTCTGTAACGTCAAGTTTGAGGCTTAAAAGTTAGATATGGTCACCACACATAATTGTGTGGGCAACTTTGGGTGGTATAAAATCTTATTCTTTTGAGATTAAAAGATAAGTTTGAAAGACCGAAGTTGTATGACAAAACAATATTCGACAAAACAAGAGTTTTTAGAGTTCAAATAGCGGTACTCAAATACAATTTTATTGAACTTTGATTTTTAGGATTAGTTGGGAATGTGTGTGTGTGTGTGTGTGTATATATATATATATATATATATATATATATATCAATTTATACTCAATCTTGGAAGTTTTTTAGAGAGCTAGATGAGAGATTAGTTGTAGTGTTTTATGAGGTGTTCTTAGCTTAAAACCTTAAAAGTTTGTATCAGTTTGTCTCTGATTTTTCTACGTTAAAATTTTGTATTGAATTTGTCTGTTAATCATCTATATCGTTTGAGTGGTTTGTTATTGGTTAAGTGATTTCATTAATCTGATGGGTGTTATTGCTTAGAGTCCAAACAAGTATCAAAGCTTTAGATATAGAATGCAACAATAACTCTATAGTGAAGTTGACATCAATCAATTAGATAATATGGATACTTATAAATGAAGATTTCCTATATTGCAAGGATCTGTATGATATAACTGATATGAAAAAAAAGTGTAAAAGACAATATCATATCAAAGGTGGAGAAGATGACAAATAGAGAGAGGGAAAAGATGTTAAAAATCTTAGGAACTATTAGACAGTGGATTGATATCAATATATTTCAACCATGTATCCCAAAAGACGAATCCCTTCGAGATGTAAAAATTAGTGTCAAAGTATCGCAACGATTTTCAAGATATCATTAATAAGTTGATTACTATGAAGATCATCCTTGATGATGAACTATAATTGTTATTTCTGTTGAGTTTCCTACTAGATAGTTGGGAAACTTCAGTTGTGACTATTAGCAACTGCACTCCAAATGATGTGCTTTTCGTGGATTTGATTAAAGAAAGTATGTTTAATGAAAAGATTAGGAGAAAGGAGATTAGTGTCGACAACGTATAGACTCTTATGGTAAAGAATAGAGGAAGAGGCAAGAGTGGAGATTTCAAAGGGCAGGGCAAGTCTAGAAAACTCCAAGTCTAATGATGGTAAGAAGACCAGGACGAGTCACTACTACAACAATACCCGATTAAAAGTTCTGCTACAAGTGGAAGAGAGACTAGAAGAAATAAGACAACTAAAAAGATGGAGACGACAATAACATTACAACAATAGCCTCAAGCACAAATAATAAGGTGTCATTGACTTGTGCGACCAATGAGTGTCTCCACATTAGTCACTTAGATTCTGAGTGACATGTTGATATAAGGGCTTCCTATCATCGTATTCCAATGAGAAAATACTTCATTAGTAATAGGAGTGGTGGTCTTTGAAGTGTGAAGATGGGAAATCAGAGCTTCATTAACATCGACGGCATAGGTGACATTTGAATCAAGACCAATATTAGGTGCATGTTGATCTTAAGAGGAATATGACACATTCCAAACTTGCATCTTATTAGAATTTTTAATATGGGTAGAGTGTAGAGCTTATTTACAAGAATTAGACTTGGATACAATCATTGCCAAAATGGCTAGAACTAGCCATTTAGTTAGTTAACCCTTAATATTTATTAATCCTTTAACATTTCATTTTTAATCAATGTGATACTTTTAACACTCCTCCTTAAATGCAACTAGAATTAGACATCCAATTGTCACTTGAATTAGACGCAGAGGTAATCGAACCAGATCATTAGAACTGGACATCCAAATGAACAACTGAAAAATTAAGAATCCAGACCAAACCTGCTTTGATACCATATTATAATTTTTAATTTAGGTAAAGTGTAGAGCCCATTAATTAACAAGAATTATGCTTAGGTCCAACCATTATCAAAATAACTAGAACTAGTCATTTGGTTAGTTGACCCTTACCATTTATTAACCTTTTAACATTTTCATTTTTAATCAATGTGGAATACTCTCAACAAAAATTGTTGAGAATACTCACATCGAAGAAAAAAGGGAAAGAAGACTAACATATAAGCTTAGTGGGCTACTCCACCAGGGTTATTCCTATTATTTTGTAGGCCCCGGGCGAAATTAAAAAAAAGGGCCTCAATAAATAGCAAAATTTATTGTGAACCATTCAAAATTGATTACTTCAAGCAGGTTTTTAATAATTTTAACTTTGAAAATTTTCTCTTAGCTGATGTTACAGTCACACGGATAGTCAATAGAATTCGATAAGCAATTGAAACATTTAGATAACAATCTGCAGCTTGAACAAATTCTAATATTTCAATTGTATGGAATTGGAAGAATTATACAGGTACAATCAAACTCCAACTTCACAATATATCACAAAGATATATAAATGGTATTATATCTATGATAGAGGAAAAAAATAAATAGCAAAATTTAATATCTAATATTAAAAATAAAAATATAGGGCAAAAATACATTAAAAATTAGAAACTTTATCTTTAAATTATACTCAAAACTTAGAAGACAGAATCGTAAAATTTTTTGCTGTTAATTTTTGAGTTGGAGTACTTTAAATATATATATTAATAAAAATAAAAAAATTGGAAGGTAAAAGTTTCAAAACTATTTATAAACCAAAATATTTCAAAACTATTCAAAAACTAAAATATAAGATTAAGGGCCCTTCTTCATTGTGAGCCCTGGGCAAGTGCCCTGCTGGCCCTTGCCCAGGGCCGGCACTGTACTCCACCTATTGCCAATTGGTTTTATGATAGAACATCACTTGGGCTGATGTGTGGTCTAACTTTCCTCCTCGTGTGAGCCTGTAGGCCCATTGGAAATTTAACACGTCTCAATTTGTTGTCTGTGAATGTGCTTAACAAAGAAAGATATAGGCACATGTTTAGGGATGACAAGGAAGTTATTTAATGGAACATTAACAATTGCTTATGGTAGATTATGATGCTTATAATACAAGAGACACCTAAAGGTGTGTAATGGAGAACTCTATGACGTTAAGGAGAATACTTATTCAGATTTGTGACAATAGAGATTGGGACACATTAGGGAGAAAAAGAGAAAAATGCTAGTTGACAAATCATTTATCCCTACGAAAACTAATGTTTCTTTTAACCCTATGATCGTTGTGTAATTAAAAAGCAACATTGAATTTCATTTCATAAAAGTTCTACTAAAAAGAAAGCTAAGTTAGAGTTGGTGCACTCTAACATGTGTTATCCCTTCAAGATGGAGTATTTGGGTGGTGACAAGTACAAGTACTTTGTCACTTTTATCAATGATGTTATTCATAATATTGAGTCTTTATATTAAAAACTAAAAGTCAAGTGTTCCAAATCTTTATAAAATTTTATGTCAAAGTGGAAAGAGACATAGAAAAAGTTGAAGTGTCTCTAAACTAGTAATAAATGCGAGTACACCTCTAACAAGTTTAAGGATTATTATGCAAGACATGACATATGAAATAAGAAGACAAAACAAGGTACCCTACAACAAAACAATGTTACCTAGAGAATTAATATAATCATTATGGAGAAGGTTCGGTGTATGCTTCGAATGTCTAATCTGTTGAAGTCCTTTTAGGGTGAGACAGTCTGAACCATAGTAAATGTGATTAACAAAACTCCTTTAGTCCCTTTGGGTATTAATGTTCCCGAGAGAGCATAAAAAGGGAATGATCTAATTTGTACACATTTAAGGGTATTTGGTTGCAAAACTTTCAAGCATGGACCAAAGGACCAAAGATCGAAGCTAGATTTAGGAACTACTACTTATATGTTTGTTAGATATGGTGACGAAAAGTTTGACTATAGGCTTTATGACCTCTTCAATCAAAAGGTTGTTAAAAGTAAGGATGCAATCTTCTACAAGAATAAGATTGAGCAAATCACATCAAATAAAACAAGTCTACTTCTAGCAGTTTATCTTTCAATAACATAGATATTACCCTTGTTCCTACCTTTGTTGATCAGCCTACTTGTAAAAAAGGTAAAGGATATCAGCTGACACATGATGGTAATGATCAGGTGCAATCTGATGGAGATGAGTTGTATAAGCCACATCTTTAGATGAAATAGATAAGGTCCATAGGCATAATGAGCAGGGGAAGCAACCTGATCAAGTGTTGGAAGATGTCCTACTTTAAGTTCAACTAGAGTGAAGAAGTCTTTGACTAAATACCCTAGTCTTAAATATCTCGTAATCACTATTAAGAGGGAGCCAAAGAATTTCCAAAAAGTACAACCATTTAAAGACAAAGACTTTTAGCTCATGACAATGTAAAAGGAGAAGGATTTTTTAAAGATTCATGCAGATAAGAATGGTACTAATATATTATCAAAGATGGTTCCCATGAGTAAGATTCAGCTTTCTAGCAAGCTCACCGAGATGACTTTTGAGTAATTAATAGGGTGATTGATTTTTCATCTTAAAATGTGCTAAAGAGAGATTATTGTGAGCTCATCCCCATTTTAATGAGTTCATGTAATTTTACTAAATTTGGGCTTTAGAAGTGTTAGTTATCTTCATAGATCAAAAGAAATAAAAATCGAGCAGTTTCAAGGCAGAATTTGATGATTGAAAATTGTTTCTAGAGTACAAGCTCATATTAAGGTTACACACGCCCGTGTCAAAAGTGGACATGACTGTGGATAAAATGTAAGCTTATGTAATAATGAATGAGTTGAATGACAACGTTTGAAGCCATACACGCTTTTGAGGATTAAAATTTGGACAAAGTTACTGCATATGGTTGCCCCTTTTGAGATCAAAAGAGAAGTTTGAAAGACAAAAGTTACGTGAGACATAATCAGTCAACAAAAGAAGAGTTTCATAATTTTTAAAAAACTAGATTAGAGATTCTCAGCATATGTGTTTTTAAGGTGTTATTAGCCGTAAGTGGAGGCCATGTTTAAAAATTCTTAACCAATTGAAAGTTTTGAAAACATATTGATTTTGAACTTGTGCATTTTGTTAAAGAGAGCTTCCTCCAGGTGCTAATTTTGTTTATAATTTCCTCTTCACCAACTATTTGGGAATCTCCGACTAAATGGAAAATCATTGAAGTCCTTTTGTAAATCTCTCTTTAAAATCATGTTAGCTAATGGTTCTGAAATATTTTTTTATAATCATGACTGAAAAAGACACATCTCGCCCCTATTACATGATTAAAAGATATATCGCATAACAAATATTTCTAGAAAGAAATGATATATTTACCAGACAAATACATCTAACAAAGCAAATAAGTGTTAACTCAATTGTGTTTTTAGAGTTGGTCAAATGTTAAATATAAACATAAAGCAATAAATAATTTATAATCTTATCCAATATCTTAAAAAATTTAAAATATGAATCAACTTTAATACACTCTTACTTAGTAATAAAAAGTATAAAAATATTATAAAATATAAAATTACTAAAAATCTAATTTTAATAGATTCTTATGTAATAATAAAAGTATAAAGAATTTATTAAATAGAAAAATTATCAGAAAAGACAAAATAACCTTAAAACAAATTAAACAATAGATTTTAACTTCGAAAATAAATGCAACAGAATTAACTCAATTGACAACATCATTGAGCTTTTGATTGATATATAATAAGGGGGTGCTTAGATAATGGGTTTGGGAAGAGGTTAATGGGTAAGGAATGAAAAGTGAGTAGTTAGTTATTGATTATGATTATAGGAGTAATGATTTGATACCCCACTTTAGGGGAATCCTCCATACCCCCCATTTATTAGAGGAATGAAACTCATTCTTTAGTAGAGACTAATTTTTTTAAAATATTTTAAAACTAATTAATTAAAATATAATTAATTAAAATAATAATATTAATTAATTAAGTAAATTATAATTAATTACAATATAATTAATTAAAATATAATTAATTAAAATAATATGATTAATTAATTACTATAATTAGTAAAAATATAATTCATTCATTAGTTAAAATGT
>JANKYE010000225.1:5909545-5920671 GCA_032467995.1 Erythroxylum dillonii
GAAGTAAAATTATAAATATGCATAAAAAGTCACAAATAACACTTATTTTGAATAATTAAAATCCCTCTAAAACGACACTTATTATGAATCGGAGGAAGTAAATTTATTAGATACCCCATTTAGAACTTGTAGTATTATTTTGTATTAAAGTTTTTATTATCAATTTCATCGACAAAAAGTTTATTAGGGGAGTGTGGAAATAAAAGAGAATTGGGACCCGTTAGGTTGCTAGTATATATAGTCTTGTATTTTAGTGAGGATAGAATCTCACATTGGCATTAAAAATTGAAGAGCAAGAGGGTCTGGTCTGCTGCTTACAATATATTCGGCTTTGTTTTGGACCTTTTTTCCTTATCGTTATTTCCGTGACTACCCCTTCGGAGATGCGCAGCCAGAGGACAACCCTTGGGCAGTCCTCGAAAGCCGAGCCAGGGTTGGCGGTGCGGTCAGGCTCGGACCACAATGCGCCACCGTGTTCGCCTGGCACTTGGCTTCACTGGCCCACCTCTGCGGTGCCCGAGGCCACAACAACTGTTTTCCCGTTACACTTACCCCACTATTATTAATTTCTTCTTCCTACCGCTTCCATCAATTACGAGGTCTTATTTTTGTCAAACCATTTTGTTATTTTAATCGAATTATATACTCTTAAACTTTATAACATTATTATCCTAACCTATGCAAATATGTAGTGTTGGAACCTGCCATTAGACATCAACCTACCATGAACATTTCCGAATATTATATATTGTAAATAACCCTAACGTACATACATTCTTGTACTTCATATCGTATAATATGATTTTTTAAAAGAAAGTCTTAATATAATAGGTAAAAGTTTCTTTTTTTTTCTCATATTCTCCCCAAATAGAGAATCTTATACACCGAATATGTTATTTTTTTTATATAATATGATTTTAGAAATTAAATGTAAATGACACACCATATTATTATTATCGCTCAATATTTACATAATTACATATATTCGTAGTACATACATGTAAAAAACAATGTGGTGTACAAAAAAGAGAAGCTTTACAATTATAAATTATGTATAAAATTGAATGAAGAATAGATAAATTAAAGTGAGATTCGGTATCAAATAATCAAATAGAATTAAGTTATCATACAATAACGGCATAATAAAAAAGTCATTTAATTAAAAGAAATAAAATAAAAGGTAAAAGTTGATGTTTTTTTTTTTTTTGAATATAAAGGTAAAAGTTGATGTTAGAGTTAGAAATGAAAGAATGTTCCATTTAATTTCTAACCATCCACAACAGGCACAATAACCAAAAGCTCCGGCTGGCACCCCCACAGAAGTACCCATGAATTATACAACCCTACCTTCAAACGAGACAAACTCTCTCCGTGTAAGGAGCAGCATCCGTTTATACTTTACAAAACGACGGCGTCAACCATTTGTCAACAGTGAATGGAGGGCGTTTTGGTAACTTCACCTGATCCACCACTCTCCTTTTTTTCGCTCCTCCTTTCTCTCTCTCTCTCTCTCCAGCTCTAGTCCTCCCAGGCTCTTTGGCCATTCATTAGCTTTCTGTGAGGTCCTTTTACTCTCGGCCAACAAAACCAAAACAACTGTTTCGAGAGTTGTTTCTTTAAACCTGAACGACCTCCGATGGTATATTCCTCTCCTCCGACATGGGCTTCGGTGCTTTGACCATCACTCCTCTGCCTCTCCGGCAGCTCTCCATGTAACCACCCTTGTTCTGTGTGTTTCGATACTCTTGCTTTTTGAGAGAAAAAAAAGATATTTCTTTTTTTCTTTCCGTTGAACTCAGTTTCTGTTTGTGTTTGGTTTTGCTCTAACCTTGTTGTGTCTACTCTGTCCTATCTTTAACATGCTTCTTCTTTCTTCTACTCCTTCCTGTTGATTTTGAGAAGTTTGGTTGCTTCTTCAAAACTTCTAGTCGATGCTTTCGTGCGCTTCTTTGTTGACTATCGATTAAAAATGAAATTTCTTGACCGTATTAGATGTTCGGCGATGTTTTCGAACATTGGTTTTCTATTTTTTAAGTTGTAGAGCTGCTTTAAGATTTTGTTTCAATATCTTATACTTGAGATAGACGACCGGAATCGAAATGGATTTGTAAGCTCTTCTTTATTTCTTCTTTTATAGAAGTACCGGGAACTGTTGACTGTAGTTGGTTTGCGTTCTGGGATTTTAGCTTTGTATATGATTATAATGATGATAATGGCTTCCATATATATGGGAACTGAAATATGACTACTACTTCAGTGGACGATGGAAATGATTTCTATTAATTCTGGGTGTGTTGAGCATCGCTGTTTTAGATACTTCGTTCTTTATTTAGGTTGGCGTTAAGTTCTGAAACTGAGTTGGTGCAACAAACAAATGATGTGGGAAAAAATAGTGATACATGTATAAAACTGTATCTTTTTTTTCCTAGGAGATGTTCCTTGTTCTCTTAAGTTTCCTTCACCGATGTCGTGTTTCTTTTACTGTTCTTAGATTGTACTGTACTATGATGGCTTTCTTGGGTTCTGTTTCTTTTTTCCGTCTAACAATTAAGGAATTCATTCATTAATGATTTCCCTAATTATATGATCGTGTTTTTCTTTACTGTTCATTGATGACTTCCTGCTTCTTTTACCTTATATTTTCTGTGCTTACACTTTCTGGAGTTGGATTTGTTGATGTCTAGCATTGAAGATTCATTTGCTAGATTGTGAAATTTTAGGAAAATTTAAAATTTATCGTTGTGTTACGTTTATTCAGGGGATTGTTCCACCAGGCCAAAGCATTCAACTGTAATCTATTTCTCTTATGTACATTATTTTCCCTTGCTACATATGGACTTGGCACAACAAATGGAATGCAGAAATCAGCAGAATTTGGTGCATGTGGGATCTATGGAGGTGATCAAGGAATTGGTTTTCAAGATTTTGTCTTTTCTGATGCAAACTTTAGCAATGCTGTTGGAAGTCCAAAATCCCATGTTAACATTGAGACTATTTGTGCCGATTCTGATTCATTCTGCTTTCCTTCGACGTTGCCTGGTTTTTCATACAGAGAGCACAAGCTTGAAGTTGGAGGTCTAGAAGTTGGTAGGCATCAGTATGATAGTCAAATTTCAGAAAGATCAAATGTCGATAATGGAAAGAACAGTAACAAGAGCTGGTCATCAGATTCTGGTATTTTTGAGCTGCTGAATGGCGATACTGTTTCTTGTTTTTTGAATGTCAGAGGAGGTACTGATAAATTATCATCTGTGCAAACTGATCCTCTGGATCAATATGATCCTTCTTCTTGTAGACACCCTTTACGAAGCCATAGGGGGAATGTTAGGTTGAATGGAAACTCTGAGATGATGCAATCTAGTTCTTTTGGTACTTCTCCTTCACCACATGTGGAAATAGACCCCCCTGTGCTTGACTGGGGAGAGAAGCATTTATACTTACCCTCTGTAGCCCTTTTAACTGTGAGAAATACATGTAATGACAGCATTTTACGTATCTACGAACCGTTTCTTACCAATTTACAGTTTTATCCCTGTAATTTTAGTGAAATTTTGCTAGGACCTGGTGAAATAGCTTCAATTTGTTTGGTATACTTACCAAGATGGATGGGTTTGTCCACAGCTCACTTGATCTTGCAGACAAGTGCTGGTGGCTTTCTGGTGCAGATTAAGGGTTATGCTATCGGGTCCCCTTACAAAATTAGCCCCATAATGACCTCCGGGGTTCCTGCAGATGGACAGTCAATTAGGAATTTGTCCTTGTTTAATCCCTTTGATGAAACCCTTTATGTGAAGGAAGTGAGTGCGTGGATATCTTTTTCTGTAGGGAATGTTTCCCACCACATTGAAGCAATCTGCAGAAGAGAAACTATTGAGAATTCAAATCAGCTTACTGTATTGACTGCTAATGATTGGTTAGTTGTGAAGAATGGCCAAGTTGATTCACCGCTAATGGGCATCAGACCTCTTGAGAATTGGGAGATTGGACGTAAAACCAGTAGAACTGTTTTAGAGATTGAGTTCCCATTTGTCACTGAAGGACGAATCGCAGGTGCTTTTTGTATGCAATTGCTGAGGTCTTCTCAAGAAAAGTCTGATAAGTTAATGATTCCTCTGGAGGTTGATCTTGACGGAAAAGTTGTTTCTGATGGAACAACAGGTTCTCTTTCAAGTTCTCTTGAGGTGTTAGTACCATGCAATGCCAACCGGACAGCTTTTGTGGTCATCTCTTTGAGAAACCAGGGACCTCATATATTGAAGGTAATGCAAATTAGTGAAGTTGCAGCAAAGAAGGTTTTCCAGATAAAGTATGTTGAAGGCTTGCTTCTTTTCCCTGCCAGTGTAACAAAAGTTGCCACATTGACATGCAGTCAAGTGCTTGCAAAGTTACGTGATTCCCCAACCAAAATGTCAAGTCTTAGCAAAAAGTGCAAATTGGTTGTTCTGACAAATGACTCTAGCAGTTCTCAGATTGAAATCACTTGTCGGGATGTATTGGACGTTTGTCTGGGGGCTCAAAAGGATTCCACTGTTGGATACAATCATAGTCCTGAAAGTTATGCAATTTGCAATAGGGATCCAGGATCCTTGGATAGTAGCATGCAAATTTCATCACAAAACAAGGTAAATTGATTCTGATAGACATTTCTTGTTTTTGATATTTTTGATGCATATTTGTGAGGATTTAAAATTTTATCAGAGAGATTTACCAGAGTTATATATTCTTTCTCATCATATGGATGGTAATATTTCTAATTCTGTAAAAATACATCTGGAGAATGTCTGACAACCTTGGTTTATATTTTAAATGCTTGTTTTCTGGAGGGTAGCAAGCAATATATGGTGTGACTTTATTCCAATTAGTTTAAAGACAAAGTTACAAAGTCGAGGGGAACTGCTTGTTAATATATGGGCAAAAAGTACTTTATTTTTTTCCTTCTAGAGTTCAACGGCTCTTGAATGAGGTTTACATGATCACTAACATCTTTAGCTGGGGGTATCAATATTTTATTAGTTAGACTCGAGTCAATAGAGGAAGGAAAAATCTTCAGGATCATGTGGTTAGTAGAGTTTTTAAACTAATTCACCAGTCTGCTACTGTGTCCTGTTAGAATCATGAGTTGTCTACAACTGTTGTAAAGCTTTGGTTTGGTTTTGTAATCTTCTGTTGGAAAACGCCATCCTTCCAAATTCTTTTCTCTACCTTCTTGCCAACTACTAGAACATTGCACCTGTGGGAGGTTTGGGGTTGTGAGTGGGAGTGGGTTGAGTTCTGGAAAGGATAAAAAATTATCATTCTTTCGTTCTTATATCTTTGTACTATATGCACACACATTGCACAATTGCACCTGAATCTTGGTTTGTTAGCCTATGTGACTATGTACTCTAGCATGTAAAGAAGCTAATACGTCCCAAATGGCTTTGAAGGTGTCCATCTTAATTACTTGCAACTAAGGTCTCTCAGTATAGAATGCTCATATTTACATGTTCCATTTGATATTCATTGTGCATTGTGCTAAGGTTCCTTCCTGAATTAATGTTGAAGGCATTGGAGATGGCAAAAGTGGACGAGTATGTATTGGGAAATTGGAAATCTCAGTGTACTACATATGGCATGTCTGTACTCGATGATCAGGAGTTGTTGTTCTCAATGGTTGAAATTGGAAGTCGTGCCCCTAAGTGGATCATTGTAAAAAATCCTAGTCAAAAGCCAGTTGTAATGCAACTCATTCTTCATTCTGGAGAAATTATAGAGGATTGTAGGACAGATGGAATTTTGCATCCCTCTTTTTCAAATAGTTTGCTTCATACCGAGCTTAATGCATCGACTAGGTATGGATTCTTGATGGAAGAAAGTTCACTTACCGAAGCTATAGTCCATCCTTATGGTAAAGCGGCGTTGGGGCCTATATTCTTTCACCCTTCAAGTCGGTGTGGATGGAGAAGCTCAGCTTTGATAAGAAACAATCTGTCTGGTGTGGAATGGTTACCGCTCCAGGGATTTGGGGGGTCTGTTTCTCTACTCTTGCTTGAGGGATCCGTGCCTATTCAAGAAATAGGATTTAGTCTAAATTTCACAATCCTAGATACTTTCTCTCCTCTGGGTGTGGTATTTCTAATGAAAGAGGTCTCCTATGCTTGTTCTCAGCCATTGTCAAAAGAGCTGCATGTCAAGAATATAGGAGATTTGCCAGTTGTGGTGAAAAGAGTTGAGATTTCGGGAACCCAATGTAGCTCGGATGGCTTCTGTATTCATCCTTGCAAAGGGTTTTCTCTTGAGCCCGGAGAGTCGAGAAAGCTTCTTATTTCATACAATGCTGATTTTTCTGCATCCATGGTACAAAGAGATCTTGTATTGTTCTTGAGCAGAGGAATTCTCATAATACGGATGAAGGCAAGTATTCCCTTTCACATATTTAATCTTTGTAGGAAGTCAGTGTTCTGGATATGGCTGAAGAAATTATGTGCAGCATTTGTCCTTCCTGCTTCGTTTATCTTTCTGATATGCTATTGCATACTTTTTCAATTTGTTGCACTTGGCTCAGAGAGCTACTCCTATAAGAATAGCAAATGTTCTGGTAATACCATAAGAAGTGCAGGAAAGTCTTCTCGTATGCAACGAAACCCGAAAAACAAACTCCCTCTTTCTACTGAGGTGGACAACTTAAAGTCACGTGGTGAAGATAAATCCTTGAAACAGGCGGCTATGTATCTTCGAGATCAAGATGGACTGGCAAAGCAGGGAGATCAAGATGGACTGGCAGAGCAGGGAATGATCATTCAAACACCAGAATTAGGAAATCATAAACAAATTGACAATTTGATGTGCAATGACAAGGATGAGGCAATACTGGCACTGCCATCAAAATCTACAAGTGAGAATTCGGGCTCAGGTGAAGCTTCTCAGTCCTGTGAACTTACTGTTAGGACAAGAAGAGAGAGAGGCAGAAGGCGACGAAAGAGGAAGGGTGTTAATGCAGTTTTAACAGGACTCGTGGAAGTCTCAAGCAGTCAAAGTGGAAATTCTACACCTTCATCGCCCTTGTCACCTGCAATTTCTCTGGCCCCTGATGCTACATTGTTGGCATCTTCTAGTTCCGACGCAATTGCGGCTACAAGTCCTTTCAGTCAAGTGGTTAACCAGCATTGCAGGAAGGTTCAAGTTTCTGAACCTGCTTCAGGGGACGTTATATCAGAACCCAATCTCTCTTTCAAGGACTGCAATAACAGCTACTTTTCTTCTGCCATAGAGCAAACTTTGGTGCCAAGGAAAAGTTTAAGAAAACATGTTCTGTTACCTTCTGCAACATTTCCTAGTGCTGGTAGGTCTGCTTTCAGTATGCTTCCTTCAACACTAGGTACTTGTTCCACAATTGCTCCTCGTGCTCGAGCTCCAGGACCTAAAGTTTACAGTCAAGGAACTGATAATGTGGAAAGGAAAGCAGGGGACAAATATACATATGATATCTGGGGTCACCATCTTTCTGGCCTCCATTTAACAGACAATCCGAAAGATGTGCCAACAATGAAAACCGTAACAGTTAACAATTCCAATAGCTTCTTTGTAAACGATCCACAAGCTCTTGTGGCAAAATCTAAGTCAAAGTATGTCAGCTGCTTTCAACCAGATGGTTAATGTTAATTTTATTAAATAATCGTCCGGTGTTCTTGAGGTTCTACTCATCGCTTTGCTCATTTGACATGGATCACCTTGGTAACTAATATAACAACAAAAGATGATAATAACTCCTAAAACTGTTTGGTATCAAGATTCAAGAGCATCTGCCGTTTTTATTCCATTCCAACGGTATCTCGGTAAATGGTTTATATTCTGGAAAGCAGAAAGCTGCGGAAGTCAAAAACAACGAAACATGCGGTTTTTACCAATGGATTGGATGGGATGTTAAAAAGCCTTTGCAGAGACAGCAGATTGATGGGATCAAATTTGTTTCTTATAAATAATTATTATGTGATTGAGATTCCGATATTTAACTATGCAAAACAGAAATGAATATATGGTGTCTAACCGAAGAAAAAAGTCTCATCCACCAGTCTCATGGGAACATTACATGATAGACAACTATCTAAATAAAACTTGTCCATTTTGTTTACGTGCATACAGATTCCTTGTTCCTGTTTTAGCTTCCCCGTATTGAAATGATTATAATATAAATCTATATATCTATGTTAAAGTGAAAAAATCTTATTTCTTTGTCACAGGAATTTTATTTTTTGAAAATGAAAAGTTTCTGTTGTAAAAATCAACTGGATTAGAGCAGGTTTACAATTAAATAGGACTGAAGGAATAATAAACAGACAGATTTTACAGGAAAAACCTTAAATCAGAGTAAAAACTATGAACAAAGATAGAAGAATTTTACTATGAAATTTAGAAGTACAACTTCTTTTTATTTTACAAAGAAAAATACTAACTCTCTCACTAAATAGGAAAAACATTCTCTAAACTTTTGTGAGAATTTAATAAAAGAAGAGATTTCTGGGATATTAAAAAACTAATATAGGAAGGCCTATTTATAGGCCTCCCATACGCGTACACCTAGTCATGGATAGATTGTCCATAGCTAGCTTCCTTTTTTTCCTCCTACTATTTCTGACTTTGTGCAGTCGGTTGCCTTCTTTCCTGAGCTTGGTGTAGTCGATGGCAACAATCTCCCGCTTGAAGATTTGATTGAGAGTCAATCATATCTTCACATTATTTTTTTCTACCTTGTTGCTTTATGTTACTTACGTTTTTGTCAGGCCACATGAAGATCGACACTACATAAACTTGTCACCATTGATTGCTTTTGTCATAAAATTTGTTAAGTTATCCATTGTATGAATTTTTGCATGTCCACTGTTCCTTCTTCCACTTTTTCACGAACGAAGTGATATTGAACTCAAATGTGTTTTGTCTTTGAATGAAATACTAGATTCCTTGCAAAATGCAAAGCATTTTAGTTATCACAAAACAAAATAATGTTCTTTTGTTTGCATTTGAGTTCTTCTAACATCAACTTCAATGACACTGCTTCTTTACTAGCTTGTGTAGCTGTTACATATTCTGCTTTTGTTGTTGACGTAGCTACAACTGACTGCAGTTTTGAAACCTAGCTCACAGCTCCTTTAGCTAGTGTAAACACATATCCTATAGTGGATTTACTTTTATCAAGATCACCTGCATAATTAGCACCAACATATTCTTTGACAATAAAATCTGATCCTCCACAACATAATGCAACATTTGAGATGCCCTTGATTTATCTGAGAATCCTCTTAATAGTATTCCAATGCTCTCAACTAGGATTCGCCATGAATCAACTAACTACACCCACTGCATATGCAATGTCTGGTCTTATACAAATCATAGCCAACATTAAGCTTTCAACTGCTTATACATACTGTTGAACCCTGAACTTTTCTTGAAATTTTGAAGTATAAATTGCCATAAAATGAGGAATTTGGGGTAAATTATTCATATGCAAAGAAAAAGAAAATTCAAGAATGTGAAATGACATATGAGATTAAAGGTAGATGAGTTTAGCAAGTTGATGATGTGTGTATGTTTTTGTTATTGATGTTTATGATTTAATTATGGACTAAAAATTGTTTATCAGTGTTTTGAGTGTAAATGGAATTGAAAAGCAAGAAATGAGTATTGAAAGTGTTAAATTTTGGATAATTAAGAAAGTTTGACTTTTTGGGATGAATAGTAGTAGAGTTGACTTTTTGAGCTGAAATCTTTGGGAATTTTTCTGGCTTTGATTTAGGCAGAATTTGATAAAATGATCTTCATGAAACTTGTAGCTTCTGTTGAGAGCTTCCTATCGCCATAAAGTATGATATTTTTCGATCTCGGGATTGAAAGTTATGATCATTCGAAATTAAGTTATTTTGCTTTGTGTTTGGAAATTGCTCATAAGTATAGATTTGTGTGTACTGTATTTTGAGGAAAATTCTGGACCGATGTAGTTTGAATTTAAGTAAGTGGTCTGCATGAAAGTTGTATCTTGTCTTTCAATCTTTCCAACACTATAAAGTATGCAATTTTTGGATGTGGGAGGTGAAAGATATGAATTTTTGAAGTTTGGATATTGTTTAGGTGATTTTTAGCATGACAGAAACGTTGATTTAAAATTTGACTTAGTTAAAGGTTGAAATTGCTTTTAAGTTCTTCATGAAAGTTATATATTGTGATTTTGTCTTTACATTGATGTAAAGTATGGAATTTTTGGACAAGGGAGTAGAAAGCTATGATGTTTAGAAATTCTGATGCTGTTTAGGAGGAAGTTGACGAACAGTCACTTTGTGTGGACTTTTTGACCCCTTTAGAGGCTGAATTGGTTTTTAAGTCCTTCATGAAAATTTTAGAGCTTGTTTTTATCTTTCCAATGATACCAATTTTGTAATTTTTGGAGTTTTGAGTGAAAAGTTATGAATTTTTGAAGTTCAGTGGTTTTAAAAGAAAAATCGGAGCTAGATGGCTCGCGATCGCAACCGGCTCTTTGCCACGTGCGGCTCGCGATCAGCTCACTTGCGGCTCATGATCGCGAGCTGACTAGCGAGCCGTCGCGTATGCGACTCAGCTCGTCAACTCAGCAATCCCTCTTTCATTATTTTGCTTATAACTTTTTCATCCGACCTCCGATTGATCCGATTTTTAAAGCGTTGGATTCCTAAGATATCCCTCTATCTTTCCATACCAAATTTATGATTTTTAAGATCAATTTGAAAAAGATTGATTGAATCAAAAGGAGAGGATCAATTATAAGAGTATAAGTGGATATTTTTCGGAACATGCTTCAGTAATTTGGAGATATCTTGATCTGTACAGATCCAATTGAACTGATTCTTGTTGCAAAATAAAATAGAAACATGGGGCTATAATTCATATGAAGGAATTGACTTTCAATTTAGCCCCTAAGACTTTCAATTTCTGAATTGAAGTTGGGTTTAGTGTTCAATCTTGGATTAGTTAGAGCTGAACGTATTTTGGCCATAACTTCTTCATTTCTGAACCAAATTGAGTATTTTTGGTGTCTATGAAAATATAAGACATAGAGGAACATTTTTCTAGAAGGAAGTAATGTCAAATTGCTTCATTTACCTGATCAAAATAAGGAGTCA
>JANKYE010000225.1:5932084-5943038 GCA_032467995.1 Erythroxylum dillonii
ATTATTTATTATTAAGATTTTTGAAAGTATGGTTAATGTAAACAGTAAACTAGTAAAGTATACAGTACAAC
Organism: Erythroxylum dillonii; assembly: GCA_032467995.1. Lineage (NCBI taxonomy): Eukaryota > Viridiplantae > Streptophyta > Magnoliopsida > Malpighiales > Erythroxylaceae > Erythroxylum > Erythroxylum dillonii. Next base: position 5,932,156 of record JANKYE010000225.1, read on the forward strand.
TGTATATAATATATCAATATGAACTATTTTGCAATTTTTAAAAATTTTAGGGACTATTTTATAAATTTTAAAAAAATTTCGAAACGGTACCCGGTACCAATCGATACCAATACAGTTTCGTTCCAGAGCTTAATCCGATATCAAGCCCGATACGATATTCATAACATTACTTCCTATACCAACTGCTTCCTAAGGGGGTCATTAAGGCCCCTTGTGTTCCAAACTAGAATCAACATCTAGTAAGGCAAAACTAAAAAAGACCTATAGGGGAAATGACCCTTTTATACTTTTTTTTTCTTGCCTTTTTTCCTACCCACGCCCTTTTTAGAATTAGACATTGTATTACAACTGGGAGCACCAGCATCTATGTCTGATTCTGCTTCCTTCTCTATAGCAGTAACCGGTGTACATTCTAACTGGCACTCTCACTTGTCCCCCATTTCTTACTAGAAAATGAAGGTATCTAGCGGTAAGATATACAAAATTACATCTTTTACCAATTCACCTGTTTCTCCAAGACGAAGAATACGCAAGGTTTCTGGTAAAGTAGCAAACTTAGGAATTTCTATGCAAATATTTGAATACTCGATCCTCTCCATTGCTGCCGTTTAAGAGTCCATATAAATAGGTTTGCCCAATGCACTTGCCAAATGGCTCAAGCCTTCCACCGTCCAATACTCCATCAATAATCCATGAAACTAAACTCACAAGGGAATAGCTTCAATTGCGCCTGTATCCAAACCCATTCCCGGTTTCCATTATTGTAAAAACAGGGGTTGGTCCCTATATGCCATGGCCCTTGTTCGATAATCTCAGTCAGATTAGCATTCTCTGCAAATTTAAAAAGCAACGATTCATCCTCCCTAAGCATTACATTTTCGAGTCCTCTCTTGCCCCAACGAGCCATAGCCCAAGCATTTACAGCTGGGAAAGCCAACCTTTTTGCCTAGAAAAACCCACTAAGGCGTTCGACCAAGCTTTGGCTCCAGCTTGCAACAACTCCATCAGAGGAGAAAATATACCCTCTTAAAGTACATTTAGGTAGTATTTGAGTCTCCTTTATTTTGTTGGACATTTATCTTGCTTCTCCAAGATCTGACAATTAGCGATTTCCTCTGGGTATGTTCTCCGGAATCCTTCAACCCATCCGACTTCCCTACCGATTTGCCTTTTAGTATTTCACGGGTTAGAGGCGGGGACGAATCTTCAGATGTTGAAACCATGCCCCCTTTATCAGAACGGAAGAGGGCCTCCGGTATGGCGTTGGCTTCCGCCACTCTTGTCTCCCTAAGAAATTACCTCCAGACCTCCCACAGGTACCCAACAGAACCAATAGGAACAATGTTGTTTCAATGGAAAGCTCGGACAGCGAAAACTCTGGTTAACAAATGTATCACACATCTTATTAGCAAAGTCCATCAACTTGATTATTCTCAGCCTGAACTTAGGCCTGGAATGTGGCATATAGCTTACAGCAAGTCGTATTTTCCACCTAGATCAGACTACACTAGTACACTGTTAGAACTTAGACATTTTTTTTTTTTTGGAAATATTGCTTGAGCCTTGGATGATTACAGTTAATCACATCCTTCTCTTCTGTCTGCGAAAAACGAGATTCCAACATTAAGTGTTTTATAAGTCATCTGCTTGCGATCTGTGTCTCCAATCTGTTTAGAGAAGGTCAGTAGATATGGAGACATTTCATTTGCCAATTAGTATGAGAATACACTTATACAGTATATCTGTGTAGATGAGGTGTTTCAGCTTGTTTATGAGAATCTCGTGCCTGTCGATTTTTCATCTATCTTCATGTTCACAACATTATCTTTTGATTTTTCTTTTCAATTCATTGCTGAAAATTTCCTTTGGAAATGGAACTAATTCTAACTTCCTGCTTGTGACTTAATTGCCACGCGATTTCATAGCGAATGACAGTTAAGGGAAATGAAACTGTCTTGCAATTGAAAATGAACAAAGTCTATTCATGCCAAAGTGAACCTATAAAGCTGTAGAAGTGGTTGAAATTGGTACAGCGTCCGCTAATAATTCCAACAGTACATCCTTCTGATGGATGTACTCATATGGGAATAGTTGTAAATGAGTGAAACATGAATAATCAGCTTCGTGAAGTCTTATGATAAGTTCGCCGGAACTAGTGAAATTCTGAAGATTTGGAGCAAATGGAAATATTCGTTTTTACATGTGACAACACACACCAATCCCAAGGGTCTGCAGTCTAGCTAGCTATCACGATTTCTCCGGGAATTATGTCTATTACAAGAAAATTCAGCTTTGTTATGGGAATCCTTTTGAAAGTTTACGAATTGTCTTCTATATAAATACAGAATGCTGTGTGTTACGCTCTTTGTTATGCTTACTATATCGCTGAAACTATATGATAATGTTCCGATAGTTCCAATATTCCCAAAAACCTGACTGACACTGCAATGCTTGTGTTAAAATATAACATTGCCTGCCCACTTCCAGAAACAGATCTCGCATGCACGATCAATTGAGTACACTATTTGGGGGTCCATTTTTGTCGCTAGAATTCTCAGAAACTTGGAACTAATGCTAAATGTTTCCGCAATAGACAGCTCAGTTGCACGCTCATTACTGCAAGATAATATAAAAGCAGAGAGTACATGGATAGCGATAAGCTAGACCTATAAGGTTATAACTCTCTGTGAAACAGTGACGTATAGGTGGAGGAGAAGAGTAGGCCGTGTAAATGTTTACCAAGAGCCGACAAATGGGCAAAGATAAGAGCAATAGGATTGCATTCAATAAATCAACCTACTTGGGGACCAAAATTTTGTCTTGCATGTGCTGGCCTGGAAAAAAAAAAACTGGAAAGTGACTTCACTTGTTAACTTCAGAATCTGAACTTCCAGTCATCATCTTATGATCTGGCTCTGGTCACTCATTGTTTCCTGCTAATTGTTGATTCTAATACCATATTTCTCTTCTCCTAGTTTTAGCCGATGAAGATGTTGGGAATCTATTGCTTGTAGTTGCATGTACAATTTCTATGCAGAATGGCGGGTGTTAGCCATGATTTTCAAGGCCATTCTGTCACTTATTTCTCTCTCAAGTTGGAGTTTTGACAGACGAGGTGATTCATTAGAAGTGGTCCAGTTTTAACTGTCCCATTTTGGACCACAACTATCCAGCAAATGAAGATTGTGACTGCTCTACTGTGGGGTTGTCTTCTTGGGTAACTTTCGTATCCTAACTAGGTATATGTGACGAAATGGAGATAGTACAAAGGTACATAAAAATTGTTGGCCACTGTTGTACAGCCGATTGATCAAGCACGTTTTCCTCTTGGGTTGGTATCGTATCAATATGATAATGGGCATAATTTAAGTGCTCAGTTGACCTTATCCTGAAATGAAGGGAATAGGGTTACTGTAGCTTTAGCAGTTACTTACCTTTTAACTATCAGGCTACGACCCCTATATACACTTAAGCATATTATTATTATTTAGAGGTTATGAATAATTATTGTTGTTAAATAAAAAAATTATTTTATTATTATGATAATAATAATTATCAAATTTCTTTTCTTATATATATATTTATCTAATAATTTTTATTTCTTATTAAATAAAAAATATCATGCAGTAATTTTCTGAATTAAAGACCTGACGTTATATCCTTTCTACAGGACACTGGCCACATCACAACAATCCATTAACTTATCCGCCTGATTACTACCAGAACAAGTTTTGCATAGCAATGCATCTACTGAAAGAATGACAATACCAACAACGCTGATAAGAATGTTATAATATCCTGAAAATTTTCTTAAAACTATGATTGAATAAAGGACGTATCTGTATCTGTAATTTGCTTATTTTCTTTCAACCTGCTGGTTTGGTATTGAAATGGGCTCTTCCTTGCTTGCTTTGTGGAAGAATACTAATCTCAGAAAGTCGAATACCACTCACAAGAAGTCACAACCAAGTAGTCCCAAGAGAGAACCAAAATTCATTCGTGTTTTGCTCTAATGAGTAGTTGGAAGGTGGAAAATGGGAGGGGATCATAGAAATCAAATTCTCATTTTTGTATGTGGCTCTGATTTTGCCCTTTTTCCTCGAATTTTCCCAAGATATCACTGCTTCACTACCTTTCTTTCTGATCCCTTTTCTTTTTTTGGTTCCGTACTCACTGTCCCCCACTCCAATGAGCCCTAAATTCCATGTTAGTCACCGCCCTTTCATGTTGCCCTGTCTGTTCTCTCTTCTAATCCTGTGTGCTTAACGCTTGTGTGATTAATGGTATTGTCTATCTTGATTATTTATTTCAAACAGTCAAGTTCAAATGCCCTTTGTTTTTTAACCACTTACATTTTTTAAAACCATGAAAAGGAAGTACAAAATAAAGAAAGGGGAAAAAAAAGAGAGAGAGAGATGCTCAAAGGATGATAAGTAGTAGGTGCAATGATTTTACCTTGTACAAGTTCATAATATCACAAGCTCACGAGCCTGAAAGTTGGATATGTGAAGAAGACGGATGTCTCCCACTATCCTACAAATAAAATGCCATATCTACATACTACAGTCACATGAGAGTTTTTGATTAGAATGGCAGGTGAGTTGAGTCACCATTCCTTCTAACATCAGAAGGCTTACAAGTTACAACATATTTTAAGGCTCCTTGTACTTGCTACCTAGGTTCCCACTAATGAATACAAGTCATCTTTTCCATCATATTTCAATTGAGCTTTACTAAATGCACTGGAAGGCGTCTTCCACGACTCTCTAGACCAATTACATTTATTCTTACGTATAATTTGATAGTAGATGAATTAAAACCACCCAAAAGTAGAAAGTAAACTTGATAGTTTATCCTAATATATTTTTAGTTTGAGATTAGTCTTTGTTAATTTGGTTATTTATTCATAATTCTTTTAGAAGAATCCAAAACTCAAAGAATCATCTTCGAACTTCTTAATAACTTTCTAAGCTAAATGGTGATTAGAGAAGAAAAAAAAGAGGGAGACTTTTAATTTTCTCGACCACCAAACCATAAAACTCATTGATAACTCTTGGAAGTTGTCCCAAGTGATATTATCATAAGTGTTTCTCTAATTCGTTCCCCTCCTTCTATACTGCATGTTTTGGAAACACGAAGTAAACCCACAAAAAGTGTTAACAACTTTATTGCACATACGTGCTTAAGGTTCGATTAGGAAGTGATTAAGTCGTCCGTAATGAAAGAAACATGCTTTTTGGAGATTACAGAAAAGGTTATGTAATAATGTTGGACAACTCTTTAAAGCATATGTTCCCCTCGAAATAATAGTAGTAACAGAAAAGAGGAAGACATAAAATATCTGCTTTACAGAAAGAAGTTTGGGATGTCTGAGTCTGAACCACATTTACAAGTATAGAAAAGCAAAAGGAAATAAAGAGAGATCACATGCATTTCCTAATAGACTTATTCCAAAAGTATGGTTTGGATTTCATTGTACCTTCTCTCTTTTTATCTCATATATTATGAGATTATATGATATACTATTGCAATGGTAATCTCCCCCACAAAGTCCTTAAAAAGTATTATATGTGTGTAAGCACATTAATGAATTATTGGCATGCCTCCAACAGTCCAAAGATTGGTTTAAATTATCCATTAATTCGAGAATCATTTATCAAAATCTGAAGTAAGTGTAGTGAAATATCCTGCAAGTGTATTTTATAATTGCCCTTTAACCCATCAACATACACATAACAAAGAGACAATAGTTTTCAGTTTATATATAGTTCTTATATCATACAATAATTTGAAAATAAGATGAGTTTACTCTTCAAAAATAGGCATAATTTAAACACAATTCTTTTAAATTGACACTTTTAAGTATAAGAAAACATAATTAAGAAGAATATTTCGATATGTTGCTTTGCTAGAAGTATATAAATAAAGTGCATGCATGCATGTTGAAGATTATATTCTCTCAACAAAGAACAATGAAGTAAAGCTTTTGATAAAGTTGCCGAAAACATGGTGTGGCAGTACTTAATGTAAGGATCAAGTTATGTCACAGAGAGTACAGATAACACTAATCCTTGAGATTAGCAACTCGTTATTAGTTGATTCCCATGCATTAACTGGATTAGTTTGGACGACAGCCATTGATATTAAAAAGTGGGTATCCTATGTTTTCAACGATTAAATAAATCTGCAGAAATGATGTGCTCATAATTATACCTCGGTGTAATTAAACTAAGCTTTACTAAACCCCATTTATGGCTAGTATTGCAGGCCAAGTGGCTGTACCTAAAAAGTACTATCAAACTCAACTAACTTCTTCCCTTCCTCGACTTCTGATCATCGAACCACTTTCAGGATAAAAGCTAAAGAATGTAATTATCTAGTGATTTAGTGTACAAGGGAAATGAAAAGCGATGGTATTAGAGGCGGAGAAGGAGAGTGCACGTTAAGATATGGTATTATGAGAAAGGCAGAGGATGGCCACACACACATGGCTAGGCGACAATCGCATACCACTTTTTCTTGACAGTTCACTCTCTCTCTCTCTCTAATAAACACTTGCATGCACAAGTACAACCCAAGTGATAGAACTCAGGAAAACAGTAATACTGTCCTAAACTGTCCCGATAACAACATTTGACACTTGACGTAGTTTTTTTAATTGCCTCTCTTGTCACCGTCTTCTACTTTTGTTATATCTTAGTAATTGTGAGGCTATGGATTTTGTTATAATAAGCTTATTCGATTAGTTTAATGAGTTTTGTCCGAGTCCCTCTCTCTGTTAAGCTCCAAATCCAATCCTCGTCCTTTTTCTATCTTATTCTGCTATATTGCTACGAGCTTTTGTTGCTTTCTTTTCACTCTGTTCGAGGCTTTTCTTTTTCCCTTCTATTTTAATGAAACAAGTAGAACTGGTGAACAAATGCTTCCTATAATGTACGGGCATTCCCATTTCTAGTCCCTCTCTTTCTCCGCTTTCAAGTTTCCCGCTCTCTGTAAAAAATTCTATGGCAGTGTGTTCTATTTGTCCTCTCTAATGGTGGGTTTCTTTTACTTTTTCGGAATCTTGACTGGACTATGAACTCAATCATTCATTTGTTTCCCTCCTTTTTTTTTTTTTTTGGTTTAATCAGGTTCTGATTGATATTTGGTGAATTGTTGTTTCGTTTTGGAGTGTGGAAAAGATGAATACTAGAGTCCGCTCTGCTCTTCAAGCAATAAAAGCTCCTTCAAACAATGGCAAGGTAGTTTCTTCTCTAGCCTCTGTCATTCACACCTCTACACATACTCAGTTTGCTTCAAGCAGAGAAATAAGCTTAATTTGTTATTCAGTATATATTCTCTAAAACAGTATGTGTAAGTTGTGGGAAGCTTTGATTGGTTTCTTTTATATGTTCTTGCTGAATAGAAAACTTATCCGAAACAGAAAAGGTATGCACTTTAGAATTTAGATCCAAAAATCATCTCTTGGTTCTTGCACTTATCTCAAGAAAGGAATAGTTTCTCTTTTGCTTTTCTTTTCCATTCAGTATATTTCTCTATGCGACCTTTTGAGGACTTATATATGCATCTGATATTTAATGTATAAAGAAGGAGACGATGGAGAGTCCAGGAAGCAGGATAGTTGGTGCTCGGAAATCTGCAGTTAATCAGAGACGACTGAACAAGGAAAGGAAATTGGCCTTACTAGAAGATGTAATTAATATTTCAGACTAACTTCATCTCAGTATTCGTATCGGAAACCATCCCTGTTACTTCCTTTATTTAATTGTTACTTAGCTATAAATTTTCAGGTTGATAAGTTAAAGAAGAAGCTTAGGCAAGAAGAGAACATTCACAGAGCATTGGAGAGAGCTTTTACAAGACCTTTGGGAGCTCTACCACGCTTACCTCCTTATCTCCCTCCATATGTGAGTAAATTCACTGTTCTTTCCCCTCTCTCCCTCAAATGTTTCCTAAGGAAATTTGCTTTCGACCATTAGGAAAGCAATAGCTATTGATAGAACCAATCAAATTATTGATTTCTGAATTCAAACTTGTAATGCGGGTCTTATTTTGTTGTGCAGATTTTAGAGCTGCTTGCTGAAGTAGCTGTGTTGGAAGAAGAGGTTGTTAGGCTTGAAGAGCAAGTTGTGAATTTTAGACAAGGGCTCTATCAAGAAGCTGTATACACCTCCTCCATGAAAAATGTTGTAAATTGTGATGAAGTTAATGATCAATCATCGATATCAAGATTGAAGCACACACGATCAAAGTCTCTATCCCAGGGAGAAGTCAATTTAGCGTCATTTATTGCTACCCGGCCTCAACCTTCTCTTGCCAGAAGCATGTCAAGTAGAAAGTCTTCTTCGGACTCTATCCTTGATCGATCAGGGCAAAGTTCTATCAGGTCTAGAAATGGGAAACAAACTTTCAGTAAACTGGGTACCTCTTCATCTCCAATTGACGATGGACGAGGTAAGGAGAACAGATCGATTATAAATTCTGTTAAGAGTAGACAGTCTCCAGATCAAAAATGTACAAAAACTGTTACTCCAGTAAAGAGACTATCAAACAAGCATGACGCAGATGAGAAGTGTTATGAACCTCTAAAGTTGCAGGTACATTGTAAATGGACGGATTATATGCGAGTAATAGTCTATGCTGTGTTGCAGATTTTTGATTGTGAACATTTTGTTGCTCAGCTAGAGTGCAGATTGGTAGAACCAGAAAGAGCACATGAATGCTCTTCAGGCTACTCGGATGGTAGAGTATCAGATACTAGTACTATGCCAAACAAGGTATCTGAGGATATGGTTAGATGCTTGTCCAACATTTTCATAAGAATTAGCAAATTGAAGGACAAAGCAGCAGATTCAGCGGCTTTTCCAAGTCAATTTTGCAATCCTTATGATATCTCTTCAGAAATCAAGACTAAAGACATTGGTCCATATAAAAATCTTTTTACAATTGAAGCCGGATCGATCGATCTCAATCGTGTAACAAATTCCTTGTTTCTGATCCACAGAGTAAAGTAAGAGACTGCAAAAGCTTTATTTTAAGATTTTTTTTTTTCTCACGAAGATGCAATAACATTGGTACGCTGAAGTTGTTTCAGGTTCCTACTGGAGAAGCTTGCGACTGTAAGCTTGGGGGGTCTTACCCATCAGCAAAAGCTTGCTTTCTGGATAAACATTTATAATTCATGCATGATGAATGTAAGGTTCAGTCTGTTCATGGTATATGTGAAATCTGAAAATATAACTGAGAAGTCAGAACAGGGTTTGGAGAAACACGTTATAAGTCTAAAAGCTTTTTTTTTTTTTTTTAAATCCTCCTTATACCACACATTGACAAAGCTAGGCCGCTAATCCTTCAGGCTATTTTGGAGCGTGGCATTCCTGAAACTCCCGAAATGGTTGTGGCACTAATGCAAAAGGTAAGAAGTACCTTTCTTCTTCTCAAGTTCTCGGAAACCTGGTGAACATTAATGAACTGAGAAATTCTCTTTACCCGTGAAATAAGAGTTCACATGGATGCTTTGTACTAAATGCTATGAGGTTCCTGACAGTGGTCCTACATGCACATGCATGAACAACAACTTCTAACCATCAATAGTATAGGATTGACATTAGTATACATCCTTCAGGCAACAATAACAGTGGGAGGAAGGTTGTTGAATGCAATTACAATCGAGCACTTCATCTTGAGGCGTCCTTACCACTTAAAATTCGTGAGTCACATTATCTAAATAAAAGATAATGAATCACCAATAATGTTTCTTAGAATAAGCAGTATTTTGCTTACTGGATCATTTTCGATCAATATGGTAGACTTGCCCGAAAGCAGCAGCGAAAAACGAGGAAATAAAAGCACGCAGCAATTTCGGGTTGGAGTGGTCTGAGCCGTTGGTTACATTTGCACTTTCTTGCGGAAGCTGGTCCTCCCCTGCAGTGAGTTCGGTCCCATTATATATTATCATTAATGATCAGGGTCAAAAAAATATTTATGAATTATTTCTTGGTAATGTAGTTTCAGTAGCACACTTGCAAAAATATGCAGGTAAGGGTATACACAGCCTCTAAAGTTGAAGAGGAACTAGAAGCAGCAAAGGGAGACTATATACAGGCAGCTGTTGGGATTTCTAAAGCAAACAAGTTGATGATCCCCAAGCTGTTGGATTGGTACCTACTAGACTTTGCCAAGGACATGGAGTCATTGGTGGATTGGGTGTGCTTGCAGCTACCTGATAAATTAAGAACTGAAGCAGTCAAATGCATTGAAACAAGGGGACGAAGACACCGTGTTTCACATATAGTACAAGTCACGCCTTATGATTTCAGTTTCAGGTTGCTTATACAAAGGTGAAAGTATTCCGGACATTCATTATTACCAAGATTGGATTGGTAGAACTGTACATGGCCATTATACATATAAATGGGGATATTATAGCTTCTCATGTACACAAAGTGGGTGAGTATGGATTTTCCTAATCAGGCTCCTTCAGTTTTCTCGAGTTTCTAAAAAATTCAATCAATTTTTTACGTCTTAGTAAATTTGATACCATCGACACTTTCAATCTCAGACTGAACAAGTTCTCACACCTTTTATGAGGCTGTTGCTCGATATTGCTTTTACCCAAATCAATCTGTTTTGGATAGTTCAGCATTATTATCTATTCACACATATACCCCGATAGTACTTGAAACAAAATCATCCTGTTTAGACTTCCAAGTACCAAAAGATAACAAGAATGACGGGCGGGTATGTCATCTCCCGTACTTGCTCCATGAACCTGCTCCCACTCTCATACCCGTCTCCATCCTCGTCGGAAATTTTTTTGGCGCCTCTATCCCCGTACTCGTTTACCCGCCTCTTTTTTTTTAAAAAAAATAACCTTATTTAAT
>JANKYE010000225.1:5943138-5956750 GCA_032467995.1 Erythroxylum dillonii
ATAAGTATGTATATATATAATGACAAAATTGTAATTACTATATAACAGATAAACGGGTATAGGAGGTGGTATCCCCATACTCGCCTCATACCCGATGGGTATTTGTGTTAACCCCCCATACCTGCTCCACAGGTAAACATTTGCTCCCCATACATGCCCTCGTTTGGGTAATTTTATCAAATACCTATCGAGTTCGAGTACAATTGTCATCCCTAACTACATTCCAACTGCAGTATAAGGTGGCTCGGTGAAAAAAACTGACGAACATTTCACTTCGATGCCCAAACGCCTCTAATGTTAATCAAGACAAACTACGCCTATCATACATGATAATGTACAATATTGTAATAGTATACAAAACGAAAATTAATGATTATATAACAAAGGAAAAGTGATTAAAAAAAAAAAAAGAGAATCCAAATAAAGCTAATTGATTATAATAGATGTACACAGCTAATTGGCAAATGCTAGTTGTCCTCTCTTCGGTGACGCACCTCGGTTTCATCCAAAACAATGTTTCCTACTGAAGTCTTGGTCCGAATGCAGTACCCGCAAAATATCGGTGACGCGATTTTTCTGGTTTCTTACGTACAGCAAGATTGTGCTTAATCATATCTCAGCCGAATGGTGAAGTCAGAGGGCCAGTCGGTGCATCAGATCTTTTGATACTTCCCATGCCACATATGATGCATCCAGGTGCCGCAAGGGCTGAAAATTTGGCCCCGCAAAGATCACAGACGTCGTATCCAATGGTTGATAAGCGACTGAGTGTGGCAGCACAGAATTGGGAAGGATCTTCCAGGGGATCAATGGACTTGTTCGTTGCACCTCTCTGAACACACATGTCAATCAGGCTTCTTAACTCATCCTGCTTATTTGGTGGAGCCTTGGAGAGAAGGAGCTCAAGCATCTGCTTGCTATAAGCATAATTCTGCACTTCCATGTTTCGTTTAATGGCAGTTCGAATACAATTTATTCGGTGCTTTGCTTGAAGAGGTAAAGAACTCAAATGTCGTGTCAGCCTTGCCATCTCATCTTTTGCACTGAGTGCACTAGGACCTTGAACTTTCTGCAACCGAGCAATTTCCTGTACAAGGATGTTAAATCGTTAGTTATGTTCAGTACCTTTAATATTGGATGGCAAAGCCAACTTAATAGCAATAACCAATATGCGTCATGAGGTGACAGTAGAATGTCAAGTTGGTTAATGGGGAAATCTGGATAAAGACTAATACCAGAAGAAGGGTAACTGCAATCTTGTACTGAGCACAAATGGTTGCCTGCGCTTTGATATCAGCTCCACGAGAGAAATCCTTGGCTAATGCCAAGAAACCTTCATCGAAACAGGATAGTGCATCTGGAAGTTGGTTCTGCTCAAGGTGAGCAAGCCCAGTCTTGAAACATACTGAAGCAGCTGCCCCTCGTGGAACCTATTAAATGCCACACGACAAGAGTGATATCAGGAATAAGTAAGCCCAGACAATCAACATGTCTGCCAGAACAGTATAGCATATGATATTTGGTAGGCAATATACTGCAGGTACAAGCTGCGGTTGGTGCATGCAAAATTCCAATGACTGCAAAATATAATCTCCAAAGAAGGTTGATAGTGTCCAAAACTTTCAATTCTTAATACTTCAATTTTATTGTGGTAATCTCTACTATACTTGACAAATACTAATGAGAACTACTTTTGAATGAATTTCCTTTTCTAAAAGGAAAAGAAGGAAGACGCCAAGGAAAACTAGCTTGTTACTAAAACAAAGACACTGAGGTCGAGTGCTCTTTTCTTCTGGGGAAGAAGTTGGCTTTAAACAAAAGGAAAAGGAAGGGTGCGGACAAAAAAATGACAAGGGAAAGAAGTAAATTTGTACCAAGCCTGGTCGCACGGCGGATGGAGGGGAGGCAGCTCCAGGAGGTTTTCCTGAATCTGCAGAATCTGGAGCTCCAAGAACAGTAAGATCAAGAGGTTGCGAGAATAATGGGGTCTGAGGTGCCTGAACCTGAGGTTGAGGAACACCAGCCTGAAAGGGGCCTTGGGTAGATATAGGAACCTGACTGGGTCCCTTAGGTGGAACACCACCATCAGGAAGTCCAATAGCATCAAGTGGGATAGCTTGCTGAGTGGCTTGTGGAGGAACACCACCATCAGGAAGACCAACATCAACTCCAGAAGTACTAACTGGATTAGCTGCTGACTTGTCTGAAACCCCTTGAGAAGTTTGATGAAATTTTGCAAGATAAGTTCCTGGAGGGGGTAGTGATGCTGCAACTTGAAGGGATGGTATTGTATCTTGGAAAAAGTTCTCCGGTATAGGTCCAGATGTAACTCCACTTGTAACTACAGGAGCCGGTTGTGATACTGGACCAGGTTGTCTCAGTGAGTCGATACCAAACAAATCAGAAGGGGCAGAAACTGAAGGTGTCGTGGCTATGGTTGCATTGGTAGCAGCAGGCGGGTTGGTTAAAATTTGGCCAAGGTCCTGAGAGTTGGCTAATGACTTCGTCCTCATTGGTGGACCTAATCCTTCACCAAGTTTAAACTGCTTGGTGGCTTCTTTGATTTTATTGACATCCACTGTAGAAGACGGCTTGTCGCGTATCCTGATTTGCAGCTTTTTAGTTTTTGATGCTCCTTCCTCATCGCTGCTGCTTCCATCAGTGGCAGCACCATACATTGCTTTCTTGAACTCTTCTTCTGCTTTTGCCTGTTCATCAGCAGCAGTTGAACCGGGACTTTGTTTAATAAGCATATCCAGTCCCATCAAGGAATCACCATTTGATTTACCATCAGGTTGTGTTTTAGACTTATTGGATGTGGTTTTAACCAACGAATTATCCAGACCATTAGGCTTATTGGCCGTATTGGGAATGAAAGCCTTGACCAAACTATCTTCCCGTACTTCAACAACAGTGCCTCTTCCTTTGATTGAGCCCAAGTAAACCCCAATATGATCCGTAATAATAGCTGGGATAGTGCCATCATCAGTCTTCATATATGGCATCACTTCAGCAGCCAGTTCCCACTGTGGTATACTTTTCAAACCAGTAGGTGTCTTGATTTCCCAGTTTCCACCACCCCATTCAGGTCCCTTGGGAACCATACTCTCAGCAGCAAAGTTGGCAAAGATACCTTGTGTCCACCCGGTAGAGCGAACTCTTAAGATCCTTTCACAATATCGCCTCAGCTCTGAATCAGCTCCTTCTTCTTCTAGTTTCTGAGCAAGACGCCTCATGGCACTAGGGTTAAGGTGGCATATAAATAGATCTAACATGCTTTCATAGTCTGCAATGACTTCAAAAGTTTCTTTTGCACTATCAAACTGACCATATCTGTAATTTGAAAGATAGAAGTTAAGTCACTACTGAGCTTTATGATGGGAAGTATTATTTCTTTCAAGCCAGAGAGGAGAGCTCCAAATATTAGATATACAAGATAGAAAATTAGATATGTTTACATTATTTAATCCTTTAATCATGTCCTATACTTTAATATTTGACCATTAATAGGTTCCAACCTAATCCTGTAAAGACAGAGCAATTGCAATAAAAATATTATATTCATATGAGCTTAAGCTAATCTTAGCTTTTGCTAGAAAGCTTCAATCTTAAAAGATCATTTCAAGAAGAAGCAAGAGAAAATGAAGACATTTGTTACAAGTGTATTCTTTGCCAAACTTGTGTTGGTTTACATGCACGCAGATGAATATCATTACCGACTCAGATCTCTTATAAGGTTTATCAAATGGAAAATTCAAGGCAAAGCTGGAGGAAAATAACAAGGGATGCATAAAAAGACGGTAAAATGAAGAGAATAGTTGAGAGTAGGATGCTCAACAGAAAAAGACAGAATTTAAAGCCCCAAAGCAACAGAAACCTTTAAGTCAAAGCACACATATCTAGGATGGTTAATGACTTAATAATGATGTGATGTCATCCTCTCATTAATAATATTAATAATTCACACACTCAGCATATGAAATTTTATTACACTAAAAGTGAGGAGGGCTTTAGGGATATGTAACATGAATTTCTGTCCATGGGAGAATAGAGAACTTGGAAGCAATTAACAAAATTAGCTGATAGAAACAGAAACGAAACACGCAGATCTATTACTACGAGTCTTTACTTACTTGATACAAGCATAACCCAGCTGTCGAAAGCGGTGGAATAAAAGAGAGGTTGGAGGACATTTTGGATAATCTCTAGAACGTAAGAACTCATCCTTCAAGACAGATAAAGCAGTAGAAAAACGGAGAGCTTTGATGGCATAAACACCTCGCAATACCTTTGATTGCAACCAACTATGTTAATAAAATGTTAGAAGAAGAATGAAAGCAGATACAGAAAGTAAGCAGTGAAGTTAATCACCTGAGTGAACTGAGGACTAGCTTGGGATAATGATACTGCAAGATCTCCACAAACTGGAGGCCCTCTAGAAAGGATATCAACAGATCTTGGAGTGATACGCAAGCTGTCAAACCTGCACTTAGATGGAAAGGTCAACTATCACTATCTGCCATGAACAACTTCAGTTTAACCAATCAGAACCCAATTAAAAGGTTAAACAGGCTACTAATTGAACATTTGCAGATTGTAGTTCATTCACCACATTCAACAAATATTTAACGTGGAAAAAGATAGTATGAAGATTATCAGCAGGGGGATACCTAGATGTTATTTGGTATAAGACTTCACCCAGATCAAGTTTCTGCTCGAAAGTCTGTTGCATGGTGGCAAATCCAATAAGAAGTGGTTCCAGGAGGCCAACAAGACAGCTCTTGATTTCAACTCCCTTCTTTTGTCTGGGATTTATATCCGTTGGATTAGCAATTAGCAACCGATCATTCAAAGCACCAAGCAACACTGAAAAAACAATCAATCCAGTAAATAGATAGATGCTGGTGCAGTCAATTTGACAATAAAACCAATAAGAGTAGCAGAAAGGCAAGGCTGTCAAAGAACTCAAAATCATGAGAAGCAAAAAGTCACCAAATAAAGGATAATACCTGCATTAGGTATGCTAATGGACAAAATGGTTCTCACTACTCCATCCCAGCCTAGCATTCTAACTGAAGTAGCAGTAGAGAAGAGAAGAGCAGGCCCAACCCATAAAAGAGATCTGAAGTATGCATATGTTAAGCATTCACACCAACTTTGGAAGAATTACAAATTCCAAAAAATTCTTTAAAAAAATTATAAATTACAAATGTTCAGGCATTAACAACAGAAACAAGATCAGGATATTGATGGAAGTCCTTTATCAATTTTTGTCAAACTGCTTGCCAATATATCAAGGTCTGCAGAAACCATCAGTACTCTTTTGGTGGTCAATATTCCAGCCACATAGCCCCGCAAAGTCTCTTGCCAGTGCACCTAAAGAATCAAAACAGAAGACCAGGTTTTCAGCTAACAGATATTTTCCTTTTGTATTCTGGCCTTAATAAGCTAATATATTAAAAATAAAGGCAATTGATTAAAAAGCAAACATGAAAAATTCACATGGGCAATATCCAAAAGGATGGATAATATTATGCTTGTCATAGACAATAACAAGAAACTTCAACTTCAACCTATCTAACTGAGGTTTGCACAAAAGAAGTCAACTCTAAGAAAACTCCATTATTACCGAATGTTACCGAACTCAACCTACAATTTCCTCAAAACCTGCTTAGAAAGTTGTAATGCTTACCTGTAGCACAATTTCATTCATTTTCAACTTAATTGATTTTCTCCCTTCAGCTTTGGTTGATATATAATGGCCATCTGATGTTGAAAGACGGTATCCTTGAATCAGCTTTGCAAAGCTAATCTGCTTTCCATCAGAAGCAAACATCAAAGTTGATTCTGCAACCACAGTAGGACACAATCAGTTCAAAAATTATCGGTGGAATAGATGTTAAATAAAAGTATCCCATTGATCAGGCACCTAATGGAGTGGAAAATATGCGGTCAACTTCACTTTCAAACATGAATTGAAGAGGACCCTGAAGAGAACCAGTATTTGTTTCTGCAAAATGGTTTTCTTCAACCAATAAATTCCTTTCACCAGCTTCGTTTGTAGCCCCTCCTGGAAGAATATACAGAGAGAGTCCAGTCTTATCTTCATCAAGAATTGCAAACTGATTGTCACTGGGACCAATAAATGCTGCATCTCGACCTTAAAAAATCCATATGTAATATAGGAACAGTAGTCAGTCCATATTCTTAACTTTACATGCACATCAAAGAGGTCAAATACACGAATAAAGGTCAAATATCACCTTTGATTGTGCTCCCTTTACTGTTTGCTTGTTGGGAATCCGTATTTTCCCAATAAAGGACTACTTCATTTGTCGAACCACTAAATTCATAAACAACAAGAAACAGATGCTGCTTTTTGCTGTATACGATGTGCTTTGGATGATACTCCACATTTCCAGGAATCTGAAACACAAGTTCAAAACTTAAGAGCCGTCTATGAGAGTGGCCTTGCTCTAGGCAATAAGGTTACGTAATTACCGAGGTATACAATTTTTTGTAAGTGTTATCCACCCCAGAGCACAGACTGTATGCCATGAGATTTAAGCCATCAACATAGAAAGCCCTTACAGGATAGTGAAGCACTCTGTTCTCTTTGTTAAAGAAATTTAGATCCAAATGAAAGGGCTGCCAAGAAAACCAACAGTGTCAGACCAAAACTTTAAATGTACAATCAAAATCAACACAAACAAATCTTTCTTTGAACCTGGCAAACAGGCATGTCCTTCAAATGATGTCTGGTGTCCAACATAGTGATCAGTGGCAATCGAGATATTGGAGCACTTTTCGAATGGCCTTCCATGAAATGCTATGAAAATGATCAGCACTTCACTCTGTCAGAATTATGTCAAAGTGGGTACAATATGCTATCCTAGTAACACAAAAATAGGAGGATTCTGAAGTCATGTCAAGGATAATGAAACCCTTTAGCACATAGAATAAAGGGCGCAACAAAGCATCTAAATTATGATTCAACTTCAAATATTGCAGTATGTTAAAGCAATGTAGAGACAAGACATATTCTCAGTTCCCAATTGGCAGTACTATTTCATGAAAGTAGTTCCAGAAATCTGGACTAGCTGCCAACTCAACATCTTCAATTTCATTATGTACTTTCCTATAAGCACTAAACAACCGTCGTTTCAAATGGAGAAGAAAAACTAGAAACAAGTGCAAACCCACATCCAAGTTAAAGTAGAAACTATAAACTGCTGAAATGATTAAAAATAGTTCTGTCAAATTACAAAATTCAATAGAAAGAAGTCTAAATTACGAGGAGAAACCTAAAAGTTTTCAGTTCTGAACGGGACTTGGTTCAATTGTAAAGGAGAAACCAGGATTAACTCATTATTTTCATCCAGCAAAATCAGCAATTCAAAGCAATAAGCAGCAGATTTATATATTAAATATGATGGTTCCCACTTAAGGCTAGTTTACTAGAAACTGTAGAATATAACGAAAAAGGCAATGAAGAACAAGGCAGTAAGGCACCAAAATCTAGACAGAATAAATCACTAATTTATGAGGACAAGACAAAAACCAAGAGAACAAAATACAATAGAACTCTTGCATATCATGAATACACTTGGATTTTCAAAGCTGATTAAAAGTGCACAAGAAAACCAGAGAGTTGAAGTCTCCAAAATCTAAGACGAACATAAGTACATAAATGGATCAGCAGAAATATGTTATAGGTCATCAGTATCAGCAGAAGTTAAGAATATTTTTAAGAGAACTTGGTCAGGATTACATTAGACATTATTCAAGCCTGAGAAGTGATGAGCCCTTCTGTATCTTTTGTATAGTCTGTATATCATAAACACAACACATTGCTGCAAAATACTAGTGTGAAGTTAAAATCATTTGCCAATCATTCCCCCATCCAAGTCCACACTCTTAACAGTCATAGAAAGAACAAGTTAAAAATATAGGTCCAGCTATGACAGATCTTTTAGTGCATGGAGAAACGATCTAGAAGCAACACAAAAGGAGCTTATGAGAGAAGAAGAATAGCGTGATTTGAAAGTAACATACACTGTAAAGGAATGCCTTCCTCGCAATATCAGCAATTGTAAGTTGACTTTGACTGCCAATTAATAAATATTTTCAGTGACAATTGGAAAAATAAACTGAAAATAGTTCAAATTAATAAACAGTTTCTAGATCCCACCTATAAGTTAAATGTTGACAACACAATACAACCCTAACCAGAACACCCAGTTGTTCCCCCACCCTCCACCCACGATAGAAAAGGAAAACAGTACTACTTAAGACTTTCAATAAACCAACCTACTATTTCCTGCCAAAAACCAAAGTATCTTTGTCACTATTTGAAACTCACCCCTTCAAATGGTGCTCTTGCAATTGGGCTTGAAGTTGATGGTCAGCCAAAATTCCTGATGCACCCAAGGATGAGAGCTTTTCCTTCAATACAGATGCTGCAAATGGAGCCCTATTGTGAGCTTATCCCGGAATGAAAATGACCAATAACATTTCTTGCATGACATGAAGCCAGACAGCTGAAAACACAGAAAACTATAACACTAGATCCAAATACAGTATATTGCATAAGAGTTTGCCGTCATGGCACGTGTGAACAAAAGGCAATCAAAAAAATATCAGTCATCTTATCCAATGATTTTTCCTATTCAACAAAAAATCTTAATGTTTTAGATTCTTAATTCTTCAGCAAGTAAAAGATCTTCCATGGCATAATAAAGTTGGGCCTTCAGAACTTTTGCTGCCAGGCAGCAGCCACTGTGCATCTCATAAAATGAATATTCACTCCCCAAACTCTAAAATCTTTATCTTTGTTCCCTCAAATCAAACACATATTCCTATATTTACAAATTTATCCTACATTAAAATGTTGATAAGAGAAAATAAAAAAAATGATGACTCCATGAGAGCATAAACAGAAGAATTGTAAAGACTAATATTCCATTTCAGAGATTGTCACAACTTCAACAAGCAATACAAAGAGGATTCTGGAAAAGCATACATAAATAATCATTCACCTGAAGAACCCCTTGCACTCTGCAGAACTGCAAAGAGTTGCTTCCTTCCTTCCCTGGTGTATGCAGCCCTATTTTTCAAATTGTCACCTCCTGTCATGTTCTTTATAAAACAAGAAAAAGACAATGAAAAAAAAATGAAGCTGCCATCAATCTTCTGACAGACTAGCAAATGGGATTAGCACAATAAACATAGTTGCTATTAACCGCAAAAACCAGAGCCGCTAGATTCAATTTTGGGTGGACTTCCAAAGCTTTAATTCGTGGTAGAGGATAAACTGTTTCTCCACCCTGCTGAGATAAAATGCGAGGTACGTCAATTGCTTCAATTCCTGCAATAAAAGAACATCTGTTAGGACATAAATGACCCAATAAAATAATAAGAATAGTAATAATAATATGAAACAACAACAACAATAACAATAATGCTACTACTAAATGATAACAACAACAATAACTATGATGATTAGGACTAACCAGCAGGCTCAAAAAAATTTGCTTGCGTTGGAGGTCTATTAGGATTAAGCATCACTCTAGTTTTCCAAACTTGAAAAGCTCCATCCTTGGAAACTGTTACAAGTAGCCGCAACACTGACAGCCAGGCAATTGATGTGATTGGCTGAGAGCCCGCCTGTGTACTGTAAGTGTAATTGAAGGGGATTATGTGAGGTGGGTACAAACAACATGACAAAAGAATACAGAAACAAGGATTTACTAACAGAAACCGCAGAATTAAGCAATATTTTCAGTGTGTCTCAGGCACATGGCTAAGTAATCAACCACCTACATATCAAATTCTTTTTAGTCCTATGACTAGTCTAGATCAAGTAACTGCTGTCAAAAATTACTTTTACTCATCAACAGAAAATTATAGGACATCAAAAATATATAGCTATTGATCATGATATCATAATAATATGCTCATCAGGGTGTCAAAAAACTACAAGATTGTTTCCATTTAAAGCATTTTGATAAAGTTAAGTGCCAAATAAGATCAATTACCTCTAGAATTATGCATCACTAAATACACACTTATGCATCATTGAAGAACACAGATTACTAGTCTTATGCATTTGATCTAATTTTACTTAACAAAAGCATTAGTATTGACTTATACGGCTTTTCTTATCAAAACTACCCTTTTGGAAATCAGTTTGTCACAAATGCTCGTGTTATTCGCTATAATGTGAAAAGAAAAAAGAAAGGCAATCATTCAACTTATTTATTAGCCATTCCATAAATATTAGCCCATAATACTCATTCCAACTGAACTCCAAATATTCCAGCACAATACCTTAACAACCCAACAAATTCATATCAATTTCATATTGAACAAAATAATCACCTCTGGGTCACTCGCAATAACTATCAGGCACATTTGATAGACATAAGAAAAGATTAAAGTGTCAAACAAATCTACTTAGATAACATTTTCTAAACCAAGAGTAAATACATTGACAATAAATTCTCACATTCCGATCATAGTAGGCCTCTCTGTTGAGACATCCCATGCCAAAAGTGTACCACGTCTATCACCAACAAAAATCCATTCCAAT
Source organism: Erythroxylum dillonii (assembly GCA_032467995.1). Lineage (NCBI taxonomy): Eukaryota > Viridiplantae > Streptophyta > Magnoliopsida > Malpighiales > Erythroxylaceae > Erythroxylum > Erythroxylum dillonii. Next base: position 5,953,730 of record JANKYE010000225.1, read on the forward strand.
GTGGGGTGAAAAGCAAGTGCGCCAGCACCAAGGAGCTTAATGGTATTATCAACTAAAATACAAAACAAACAAGAATCTTATATTCTCATTTGTAAGGTAAGAATAACCCTTTAAAATATCAATGGATTATGGTCAGCATCTTACGTTGCAGGGAATAATGAAAAGAGTAATTATGAATGTTGTAAGCTCGAATTGAGCCGTCCGCATAAGCGACATACTGCAAGAAAGTACTTATATTTAGGCCAGATAGCATTGAAAACTTTAAAGAATAAACTCAAGATTCTTGGTGACAGTATTTGGTGAACCGATGGTGTCAGTAAAACACTATCAATCAATTGGTTCAAGTAAAATGCCAGATCCATCAAATGCCACATCTGAGTGAAGTTTGAATCAACTAGAGCTGACAATTCAAAATTTGGGAGAAAGGTTTTATCAATCAATCTGCCTCAAATTCAAAAACATAACTACTAGTCAATGGCAGTCATAAGTGAGTTGCATAACCACCTTGCAGTGATAAACAATTCTTTGTTCAGTCCTTTTACTTTTAACTTTTATTTTTTAACTTCTACGGTTGAGATAAAATCAAATAATTCATTCTGTCAAACTCCATTAGGAATTCAACAAAAAATAGCTTGTCAACCCTAATACTTTTTCATATTTCTTTATTTCTTTTCTCTTAGTTAATGATTTTTCCAATGAATTCCTGTCACTAAAACTCTGACGACAAAGTTCGTTACACTGAACACTTTGTTGTTATATTTTAAATAACAAGAAGAGTTCATTGGGAGAAGTTAAAGTAAGGCAATAGAATTATATCATAGAATAGGAATTGAAATGTAATGGCAAGAGAACATTTCATTCAGTAGGGGAGGAAGAAGCAAAAATTGGAATAATCCAAAAATTAGACAGTGAGGGTAGTGTAACAAAGAACCCATCTTTCAAGGCTACTTGAAAAGAGCCTAGTCCATCAGCAACTTGGTGGAATTGGGAGAAGGATTTAGATATTATTGTGGTTCAATTCATGTGCAGTAAATTTTGTATTCATACAATTTATTTCATAATCCACTACAAACATTATCATTAACCACCTCACACAACTGCGCGTACTAGAGTAATAATTTGATTCCATCATTCCCTTTTTATTAATAGTCTCTCTTAATATTCCCTACAAGTAACAAAAGAATTCCCATCTTACTACGTTTTTAATAAAAGTGTGTTCCTCATTGATATCTTAAAAGGACATATTTCTCTTCCAAATGTAATAAACACTCCCAGCTGCATGGCTAACCAATGTCCTAAGCATAAGGACAATCATCAAATTGCTGATTAGTGATTATCTTTGTCAGTAAGAAAAAAGTAGTGTTCTGACACCCTCATAAAATATCAGACTGGAGAACCATAAATTAGACGAACTGGATAAAAACATAGTTGATTCCATAAAACTCAAAGAAGAGATACACAATAACAAACATAAAAACACATTAGAAACAAGCATTACCAAGACCGGAAGGCGTGGATGACAAGCAAGATGTACAATTAGCTTTTTTATGTCTGTTTTTATTTTTGTTGGCGGCCTCCCCCCTTCAACAGTTCCAACAACTGCAACAAAACATTATGCCATTAGAAACATAAACAAGCAATTGCAAATGTGAAGAAAATCCAATTGTCACAGATTTTAGTTGGTAATCCATAGAGCTAAAATTACTGACAAAAGAGAAAGTAAACTAACAAACCAGTTACAGTCAGCTTCTTTGGGAAACCGAAAAATACAACGGGTTGCAAAGGTGTCAGAGCAAGATGAACTTCTGTGTCCGTAGATATGTGTTCTGATTTCTTATCAGGTGAATGCAGAACAAAAGTCTGCTCGGAGTCAAAATCACAGGACCGAACTGTACAATCCTAGAAAATCAGAGGCATATGTCAATCACTTATGCGCAAAACTATGAGATAGAACGAACCCACTCATTATTACAATCCACAAACTACAGAGCACTTCAACATTCAAAAATGTGAAATTTATGCCCCCAAAAAAAAAAAGAAACGAACCGCTAGAATAGCAATGATCGAATGGCCACTAGTAGGATTGTAAGACATGCGAATCACAGGAGCGCCAATATTGATTGAAGCGAGCTTGCATCCCGTCAACGCATCAAACTCTGCAGGTAAATATAAAAATTGGATCCATTAAAAACAACCAAAGTGAAAGATAAATCAAAACCCGAAAATCACAAACCAATAATGTAAGTCCCGATCGCGACGGCGACGAGAGCTTGAGTCGGATGGAAGGCAGTAGCATGGGGCTGCAATGGTCTCTTGATGCTTCGATCAACGTGGCTAAGATCCAGATGCTGAACTGTAGTCCACTCCATGTTCGGATTCACCTACTGCACAGGTAGACTTCGGAGCGGTTATGTCGAAGATTCAAAAAGAGAGAACAGAGAAGAGAGAGGGAAGGCTCAGATCTAGCTATGAATTGGAGGGTAATGAGTTGCAGTTACCTGTTTGAGAGCATCAGAAGTGGAAGCTCATGAAAGAAGAAGGAAATGACGTCCTGCGATTTGGCTTGAGAGAGAAAAGGTAAAAGCGATAGAGAGGCAACGAGAGAGCAAATGAGGCGAGTCCGCAGACAATCGAGCGAAGCGTGAGGAGAGAGAGAGAAACGAGGCTGGGCCTTAAAACATTTTTGCAATCTTGAATACATTTACGTATATAAAAAAAACAAGGAATACATTTACTCTCTAATTGGGCTAAAATTTTATGGCCCAAAGCTTGAATTTGTGTGTGTTATTGTCATATAACCCTTTAATTCGTAAGTTTATTTAAATTTTATCATATTTTCAATATTAGTCATGATTTAAAAATATTGATTAAAAATTATTTTATCTTTTATTTTATTGTATTATTTATTTAATAACTTGATTTTCCTATTTATATTTATATTTATTTTGTTATCCTTTATGATTATTATTATTTTATTTTTAATTATTTTATTTAATTGTTTTCATATATACATGCATATAT
>JANKYE010000225.1:5973327-5987166 GCA_032467995.1 Erythroxylum dillonii
TTCTCATAATTTCCTTAAAGCATAAATACTTCCATTACACAATGCATATATAAAACACTGATTTTATATCATTTCTTTTTTCTAAATTCCACTGAAAGATCGGGGTCCAACAGCCTAAGTGACACTTGTCACTTTCCTAATACCCAAGCTTTAACTTAGTTTCTTTTGAAACTAACTCCCTTAACTTTCATCTTTACAATCCAACTATCTTCAAATCTTCATTTGACTTTTTTTACTATTTTCTATAATTTCCAAAATTTATTCCAAAATTTACAAATACCATATTCTTACCAACCAAAAGAATATCCAATATAAACAAATTCAAATTCTCAAAACTCCTAAAAATCACAACTCAATCTAATTATACCCGGAATTATTCATAAAGGCGTGTACAATTATTTTCATGTGCAACAACTTTACTATTTATATATATATGTATGACATATTGTGCATGAACATGGAAATGCATTTCTAACTCTCACAATGTAGTGGTATATGGAAGGAAGTACACGACTATATTGTGTGTGACCATCATAACTCACATTATGTGATTTATTGTGTTAAGGTACGTATGATATTAACGGTTTATAGGATTTAATTTTTTGCTAGCCTTATGTTATACTATTAAACGTAATGATGAAACATTCGACCAAGCGAGAGAATGTAAAAAATATATGGCCTGATGTTATGACCCATATTTTCTGTAGGCCCATATTAAACTTAGTTTAGGGTTTTTCTTAATTTGATAGTAGATTAAATTTTAACCGTTAATTTAGTACTTGATCAAAATTTAATGTTAACAGAGAAGTGTATATAAACTAGTCATCTTTCTATCCTAATTAAGTACAGGCAAAAACAAATACAGAAAGAATGTATTTGTATATTGGATTATCCATGAAGCTATTGTACAGAAATAGGGTTAAGAGAAAGAAACTACTTCTTAATCATTGAAAGCTTTCTCTATACATCATAACGAATTTCGGTCGAGGTAAGTGATTTATTCGTTCCATTTATGTGATTATTATTATATTCAAGATCTGGATGGGCACAAATGATTTATATATAATTAATGATTTACACATAATTTATGTCTTTAATGGTTGATTATTAATAACGAAAAACTTACAAATTAGTTCCAATCCACTGCTTTCTACACTTCGTATCTCATTATTAGCCATATAACTTACAAATTACGTCCAATCCACTACTTTCTACACTTCGTATCTCATTATTAGCCATATTTCTCGATTATTATAGAAGCAGTTGTCATTTGGCCCTCATTTTGTTTACCATCAGTACTGTATCATTCATTGTCCTGGTGCCACGCTTGTTGCCTTTCTGAAACCCAATTCAATAGTCTCTCCGTCAAGTCCCCTACTCTCTCTAAAGGGTCAGGAACATGACTGTTTTCATAGTCTTCTACGTTATTTTTCCTTACAGAACGAATACTCAATACCCATACATGGTGTTATTAAAGAGAATAGTTTGCCGTACGATAGACCAGAATGATTGTGATTATTCATGTAATGACAAGTTGGGGCTAGCATGATTTACTGATGTTAGGACACTAGCTAAACCAGTTTAATTCATATGTGAGATTGTTTCGGGTTTTCACTTCTTCCTCAAAAAGCTGGAAAAAAAAATTCTGTTCGGACAGAAAACTAAGAAGGAAAAGGTTAATTGGCCAATTTGTTAATTATTTGAGCCGTATGTTGAAATTTACTTTTTAAGTAATAACACTGCTCCTTAAATTTTCTTTCTAAGAAAAACAATCAAAAAGAGAGCAGTATGCACCTTGTAAGAAGGCTAAGGGATGGGCCAATCCAAAATAGATTGAAAAGCATTCGGTGAATGGAGTGCCAGCTCAGCAGTCATGTTTCTTGGGATCACAGTGGGCAGAAAAACACACGAAAACTCAACTTCAAATAGAATAGAAGATCAGTCGGTAATGAGAACAGATTCTTTGCTTCTCAAACAAGCACAAAGTTGTAGGCAAGAAGCTTCACTCACACAAACTTTAACACCCTGCTCAAATCAGTCATATGACTTGGAAACAATGATGGAATGTTACAGAGCCCTTTCATCCTGCATATCCTTCTGTGTCAATCCCACGAGGAAATTGCTGAAAGTTCCCACCTGGATGTTCTGTTCTCTAAAGAGGTTTCTCATTTCAAACGTATGTCTAGGAACTGAGTGGTGATGGGGCGTGCAATAGCCAGAATTAAACCCTTGATATTCCAAACCAGGAGTGACAACATCATCAACATAAGACCCAAAAGGAGTTGGCAAAGGCAAAGCGCTGTTAAGCAAGTTGGAGACCAAGCTCTACTCAGAGGAGTAGAATGGCATGCCCCTAGAATGAAATTCTTTCCACTGATAGTGGGAATGATTGGCATATGACTGATTAATGGGACCTATAACATTATTGAGGTGCCCAGTTTTCTTACTACGCCAGCAAGTTTTAGAGCGTTCGGACCTTAAAGAGTTCAGTTGTCTATGATTATTGCATTTTGTACCTCGAAGCATCATGTCTCTTTGATGTCCCTCAGGATGCTTCCTACTTTCTTGTTTAGCCATCTTCCCAATTTGGGAGGATTTTGTCTGATATGAAATTTTCTGACGCTTTGCACCTGTTAGCATTAGAAAGGAACAGCAAGACAATATTTAAGGGTTTAGAAGAACAACATAACATGAAAACTACATTCTTACATTTGTTTGCATGCTCCGTCTGCTTTGACTTTCTCAATGCTCTCACAAGTCTTGCAGCTGTACCTCGCTGGTGCTTCTCGGCAAGAACTGTTACTCTTTCTGCTTCATTGCTCCACCGCTAAGAGGAGAACAAAAGATTATTATAAAATTTATATCATGGAGGTACTAGAAGCTCTATTTCATATGACAGCTATTAACTGTCTGAAGGTTCTCAATCTATAAAGATTACGGCCCTTTACAAGCAAAGGGAAAAGTGGGGGCAATTTCTTAATACCCCTGCTCCACAGTACTTCAACCTTGCATGAGAGAAGCATCAATTGAAGTGATCATAATTTGTAAAGAAAAAAATTGATCATACTTGAAAGCTGGATCACATGTATCCTACATAGAAAAGGATCTTATGCATACTTGTTAAACCATGTTTTTGATGATGTCTACTGTAATAAAGATCCTAATGATTCCAATCATATGCACCAGTGATTCCCAAGTTGATTCTTAGCTTTAATGTGAAGACTAAACCTAACACTTGGTGAAGCTAATTGTAGGTACTAAATCTTAATGAAAGTCGTCTTGAAGGGTGATTGTTAAACAGGTGGACATTGTATTGGTAAGCAGTGAATGATATCATTAACCATTTATGACTTCAGAGTAGGCGCTCCAACATATTTGGCAACAGATCAATTGGAAAGATATCTACCGTAAATGTATGTTGTTGCTTGGCAGAACCATAGCTTTCCTTAACAACCCTGCCGGCCACAGTTCTCGTCCCCAGAATCTTACCTGGTCTGCTTCTGTTGCCCAATTCTCAAAGCCAGCATAATTACAGATCCAGTAGAAAACGCATTAATATATGAGAGCATAACATGACATGAGATGTGGTAACAGTGTACCTAACTTTCTGTGTGAACAGAACAACGTCCCCCTTGCAGACATCACCTGTTTTAAGTAAAGTTCAAAAAGATTATGCATACATTAGGGAAACATCTGAATGAGAAGAGAAAGGAAAGAAGCATCATACCTTTGCAATTGACAACAAAGGATGACCTTGGATAAAGCGCTTCTCCACTTCCGTGCCTTATCCTGAGAAGTAAATATACAACAACAAACAGAAGTCATAGAAAACCACATTGATTGGTTTCAGTAAGCTTCCAAATCAGAGAATTGTGCAATCACCTAAAATGCTCATTGATTCTCTCAATGTATACTGCTTTGCTTCCAGAAAGCCTAAGGCTATGCTTTCTCAAATATGCTTTGCACTCTTTTAGATTTAAAGTTTCTAAACCATTCCCTTCTGCAAAATCCCATAAAGTTCACAAGTTGCGACCAAAGGCTTATCAATTGGGTCGATTGGATTGAAGAACAAGATCAGCGAATCCAACCAACCTTTAAGAAGACAGATTACTTTACGGCAGAGAGACTCCTCCATCTCATCATCATCCCTTTCATCCGCATACTCCTCGTCTTCGCTGAAATGATAACAAAATAAAAATCAACCAAATTAACCGAAAGAAAAGGAGGTAAATAAGAAAAGAAGAAAAGAAAGATATACGTATAAATGCCGTCTTCTTCTGCATCAACAACAACATCACAATCATCATCATCATCATCTTGCTCACTGGAAGAGGAGGATGAGACGTAAATCGTCACTACTTTGCGCTTCCCGTGGGGCGATGCCATTTTCCAAGAGCTAATCTTCCTCCTTTCTTAATTTTCTTGTCATCTATTTATCATCGTCGTCCTCATCATGACAACACCCAATTAAACTATTTATTAGTTTGATTCGATAAAACTAACTTATAATAATTGGAAAAGCACTATTATTTATATTTGATTTTTCTCATTTTTTGGTGGGCCCATTTCGCATTTGTTTGTAATAAAATTCTTTTTTTTTTCTTTTTCTATTTTATTAGTATCATTACAACAATGGCAAGCCGCTCGTCCTTGGTATTGAGAGGTCCAAATTGGATTTTGAAACACACTTTCTGTGGCTCAAACAATTCATCGTAATTTAAAAACTACAAACTTGAATCAAATGACTGGAAGCTAACATTTTATTCATCTTGTAAATGAAGCAAGTCAGATTCCAACTGGAAAAGAATTATAAAAAACTTGCACAGCTTTTCGACTGGAAAATATGAATCCAGACATGATACAATCAATCAAATGATCCTTGGACCAGTCCAATATGTCAGAATTTTCTAAGCAGTTCTGAGAACTACTCTCACCTGCAACTAAACAACATTTAACTAAGCTTTACAGTGGAACATTGAAGATGCTTGAGCTTCAAGTTCAACAATCCATATGGCACAAGGATCATACCTTTAGTTATAGCCACGTACAAAGTGGCAATCGTTCTACTGAATTTTAGAACAGAATCTTTACGGCACTGTGATTACAGCGGTAACCATAACTTCTCACATCTTTCACTATGACTATCCCCAACTTTTCCCTTGTTAAACAGCATAAATGAACACAACCACACCTTTGATTCCCCAAGTCAGTTTCAAACTTCTATTGAACTTTAGCAAAGTTTCGACTTGATGGACCGTGCAACAATTTCACAAACCCTAGAAAGCTTAACTTGCCATCAGTGTGCCTAATCCAATCATGGAGAACAGAATGAACAGGAACAGCTGGGCTGAGGCCAAGTTCCTGCGGAGAACAAAACAAACATCAGTCAACCAACGTTTCATGGCATAGTGGATTCAAGATTTGCCTTCAAAAAAGTTGTGAACACTCACAAAAGAAAAATGAAAACAGTGGTAACATTAGCATGCCTAAGACTGACACCATAGGAAGACACAAGATTCAATCCATTGTTTCAAACAGATGAAAAATGGGCCTGTAAGATGATGGTAAAATGCAAATGCAGAATGAAATTCTATAAACAGAGATATAGAATTTCCAACATCAGAAAGAAAAGAAGAATTAAGCATAACATTAATTGAAAAGTGATTCATACCGATGCCAATTCCTCAATCATGATGGCCCTGTTTCCTTCTTTCTCAAAGAGTTCATAGGCACAACGAGCATGTTGCTCCCACCGATCAAGAGCCTCTAGCTGATGGACACTCAATGCAGCTGCACAAAATTCCTCAAAATCCATCCTTCTATACTGAAGTGCATTAAGCTGTTACAGACAGAAAAATAACTAGTTAAACCTGAAAACCTCAAAATGTTAAGCAGACACCAAAGTGAAGCACCTACAGAAGCAAGGAAGTCTGGGATACGCGACTCCTTCATAGCATCTGTTGCGTGTTTCATCAAGGCCTGAACATACATGAGTCAGAAACTGAGCATAAATTAACTTAAAGGAGCAAAAGAAAATTAAATATTCACGTAAAACCAACCGTTTTGATATTCTCTAGGTTTATAGTGCCATGTTTATTTGGTTCCAACAGTGCAAACTGCTCCTTCAAATAAAAGAGTTCATCCACTGTCAATGTTTTAGAAAGGGCCTGCCACAATTCCAACAAATAAGTATGAAACTAAGTTCATGAGTCACCAAGGATTGACTATAAACTAAAAGAAGACTAGTCAATAGTCCTAAAGCGAAACACAACACATCTCCCCACCACAACATGCAGCACACACTTGGAAAAACTTTTACCATAGCTAGCACCAAGCTAAGCTGTCTTTTTGAATCCAGAACTAAATAGGCATGTAAAAATCTCAAAGTACTGTAAGACAATAATGTAATAAACAAACTATAGCAAGGGTTTTTCTTTTTTTTTTCTTTTTTGTCTGTGCAGTGAATAGGATTCCACATATGGACATGGTCATACATGTTCCATTAAGGATGATAAGCTCAATTTAATTTCTTGAATAAACAGTCCCACACTCAGAACTCTACTTAGAGGATATTGATAAAAAAAAGGGCATTAATTTCACAGATATTTCACATTGAACTTTAGAGACTGGTTTACCCACAATTATGTAGCATCAAAGAGCATGTCGGGCATATCAGCAGTGCAAATCATCAAAAACTCACCCTTAAGGCAGCTTTCCGAAGAGAAGATGAACGTATATAAGCCTTCATGAGTTTAAATATTAGTATATCAAGAGATATTTTAACGTCATTCGAATTTTTTATCCATGGATGACCTGTAACCAATAATATTCACCATCAATCCATATGTTTCTACAAAAAGAAAAAAGAAAGCATAACCGTGACTGCACTTCAAACTCACTTAATGCTTGAGCAGCAGTCAGTCTTTTTCTTGGGTCTTTATTCAATAATCGCTTCACAAAGTCTTTTGCCTCAGGTGAAAGAGAAGGCCAAGGTGCCTCATCAAAACTTGGATCAGCTTTTAAAACTGCTCTAAAGATTCCAGATTCTGTTCGTGCCCAAAATGGGCGGCTACCACACAACAGAATATATGCAATCACACCAATGCTCCAGACATCAGCCTCTGTACCATATGATCTGTGTAGAACCTCAGGTGCTACATAATATGCACTGCCAACAATGTCATTTAACCTTTCATCTGCACATCAGGGCATTATAAATCATAAATAAACTTCCAAGCTGGCAAGTGTATAAATCATAATGTACACTTGGGTTTCATAGTCATGACAAACCTGGCTTTACAAAGTCTGACAAACCAAAGTCTATGGCCTTTAATTGTGAGTTTTCATCCTTGGATGTGAATAAAAAATTCTGATACAGCAAATCCATACACTCAGATGAGTATACATGAAGAAGAAAAGAAGTTGCCATTTACAAGTGGCCAAACTTCCACCAAGGAAAGAATAAGATGAACATTGTGGTTGATATTTTCTTAGTTCTTAAATCCTGAACCTTCAACAACTAGGAAATCGACTGCACTGGCAAGATTTTTCCTTTCTTGTTAAGCAGCCCTCAGGTAATGTTAAAGCATTAGGCATACAAAATAAAACAAAAAGGAAAAGCCAAACCACAAAAGAAATAACAGAAGAGGAATCTCTGATACAAATCAGAACCGAAAGCAAAAGTTATGTAAAGGTCTATCTATCTCTATGTATAACATTTCACAAGCAAGAATCGTCTTTCTTTTCTCCATTTGATTCATCACATTTAAGATTGCATTCCATTCAATCCATGAAATGGAGCCCTAGATCTCACTAAGAGATTCAGATAGGGCCAAGCATTTCCACAAATAGCATGTTTGTCTTCTATTCCCAATCACAATTCATGAGATCCAGAAAGCTTATACCAGTTCAATGCACTATGACTCTCAAATCTCAACAGAAACCATACTGACAGATCTCAAACATCTACAGTAGAAAGTGGGAAAAAGAGTGAGAGATGGATACTACCTCAGGCTTAAGATCCCGATGCACCACCCCCTGCAGATGGCAAAATGCAACAACGTTTAATATCTGTATCAAGACCGCCTTTGCATCATCCTCTGTATATTTTCCACCCCTACAAGAAAAAGGCATCATTACTATTTAGTTCAATTGATCAACTTTTTTTCATATATTGCTCCTTGCTTCAGTCCATAAGGACCAACTAAATTGAGAATTTCCATAATGAAACAAGGATAAAGTTGTTTTAAAAATGATCCAGCCACTAGTCAACAAGGATACCTTGAAAGTATCCTATCAAGGAGCTCTCCTCCTTCACATAACCTGAAAAGTAAAACGCTCACTAGAACCTATCAGGACTATGGATAAAAATGAAAAAGAAACAAACAGATGAAAACAGATCGTCAATAACTGAACTTACTCCATTACTATATAAACGTTGTCATGATCTTCATAAGCATCATAAAACTGTACTAGATTGTTATGCCCGGTCAATGCTCTCAATATCGTCACCTCCCTTCTGACATCCTCAATAGCAATAGCAGTGGTCATCTACAAATTCAGAAAGGCAGACCACCATGAGTGAATTGAAGGCAGCAAAAAAAACTGAAATTTGGAACGGACTGCTTAATCATGCCACTTAAATTGGATCCATCACATTCACCAAATTTATAATCATCTTGTTCTCTCCCCAAAACGGACTTCTTTTTTCCAGAAAACTCCGAAATAGAAAAAGTGAAAGTAAAACTCAAACGCCAAAAATGGAACCAAATCATCATCCAAACAAGCTAGCAGTCAATTCCTTTCCCATCAATCACTAGAAGCTCAATGGTCCCCAACACAAATCACTTGATTGCAGACAAGTTCGCGAATTTCAACAAATTAGGAAGACGTAACTGCACCAAAATCTACAGATCTAACCTCAAATTAAGCTAAAAAAGTAAAGAAACAAAAGAAAGAACATTGAACTGGTAGCAAAAGATCAATGCATCGTTGACCAAGAAAAGAAACGGAACAAAACTAAGTCAACTCCGCGAAGAAAACCAAAGGAACAATCTCAAACCAATTATCACAAACCTTAGCTTTAGGGATCACTTTGACTGCAAGTTGCTGTCCCTTTAGCTCACCCTTCTTAAACTTGGCAGCACATGTATACCCAAAATGCCCTCGCCCAACTTCATCTCCGAGCTCGTACTTGCTCCCAAAATGCTTCGAGAACCCAAAGCTCTTATCCAACCCACTCACCTCCGACTCACTCCCCTCCGGTATGGACGCTTCGTTCGGCTTCACTGATCCGTGCCGCCGCGCAAGCGCGGCCCGGATGTGCTTCGCAGGTGAGGGCGGTGGGAACGGAAGCTTGAAGAACCTTTTTGGCGTGGAGTTGGCGCTAGCCACATTCCTTGCCGGAGATCTCCCGGGAGACGGCTTCTTGGAGAAGAAGTAATGGGCCGGACTTGGACTGTAGAAGGGAAAGAAGGGAGATTTCTTGACATTCTCCAACTCTTTTCTCTCATCCTCACTGCTGGTCTTTTCTCCTGTGTTTGGGTGAGGTTTAGTGGTATCCTTGTCCGGGACAGGAGCATGCCCGTGTCCGGGGGAAGAAAGCGCACTAGGGTTTGGGGAGGGTTTGGAGATGCAGATACCCATTGTGCGAAAACTTCCCCTCCAAACAAAAGATTAGAAGAGAGTGGAACACAACAAAGGAAGACACGGAGTTGCGAAAGACATGAAAAGAAGCTCAACCCATTATCCAATATAAGGATAACATTTTTGGTTTAAATTTCGTATGAAAACAAAAAGAAAGTAAAAAAAATGGACGATTTAGCTTTGCTTTGCTTTGCTTTGTGTGGTCTCGTCTGATGAGAGAAAGAAAGCAAAAGAAAGAGAGAGACAGGGAGATATAGGGAGGATGTAGTAGTAGCAGTAGGCTAGCAGATGCGGCTAAAAAGGAAACGACGATGTGTTTTAATGGGGAAGACTAAAATTAAATAGAAAGAGTTCAGTATTATTTAGTTGATTACAAGATTAACTAAAGCCGTTGAAATTAATCAGCGGAAAAGGATGTGTTGTGCTGGGTAACGTTAGCTTTTTCTGTTTCTCTGGTGTGGGCCCGTGGCCCGTGGTCTGGTCCCCGACAGAAAAGCTCACTACAGGTTGATTGTTTTTGTAGTTACTAGTTACTGTTAATTCAGTATTAGTTCCAGAAATCGGAAATGCAGCCTTTACCTTTTCGATATTGCAACAAAATCACGTATTCTACTATTGGATCCAGGAGATTAGATCCAACTCCAAGAGATTATTCGACTCCTTAACGTATTTCCTAATATGTATTTGGGAAAACTCGCGGAGCCACGGATAGTCGTCTGATTACACGACTTCTTGCATGGTTGCTCTTTTTTTTTCATATTAAAACACCGACATTTCACTAACATGTCGTCCAAAATACGTAGCGTACTTGCTTTTGTCTTAAACTAACGGAATTAAATTTTATATTTTTTAATTAATTATTAAATTGAGTTTGGTACTTATCTTCAAATCCACCTTTATTAAGTGATTTATCCGGTAAACGGTTTGCAAGTCAGGACTGGTTTACCAAATAATAGAACATTACCTCTTCATCTTGATCCTCTGACGTTAAGCAAACCGTATTAAAACTGGAGCTGACCGCTCAAGTTTAGCCTGAATTGCCGATATTAAGATATGGTTTGGAAAAGGCTCCAGTTTACTACTTCACATGCAATCAATGAATTCGGCATGGAGGGAGAGGGAGAGGGAGAGGGAGAGGGAGAGGGCGAGGGAGACTTACATTATAAAAGTTCCACATTCAAATTTCAACTTAATAGCACAATTGTTCACAAATTGCCATTTGTTTAGCGTATACCATCTAAATTTCTTTTAATTTTTATTCTAAAATTTAATTAATAATAAATATAATTCTAAGATATATTGTAATTCTAACAGTATTGTTATTGTTACATAGATATAATATAATTGTAAAAATATATTTTCAAATTATGTTTTATAAACTCAACACAGTGTGGGAGTTTTTTGTAGTAAAATAACGGTATGGGCCGACCAGCACTTATTATATAAATTTATTACGATGTATGATATATTAAACTGGAAAGGGTCGATGGAAGGAAGGCAACAACTAACAATTGGGAAATAGCAATGCAAGTGCAACTGAAAGGAGAAGCAACTCATAACTCGTAAGAAAGCATGTGAGGCATCATGCTTTATCAATTTGACCATTTTGGTTTGATTTTGTCAATTGCAAGCATCAAGCTGGGGGAAACTTCATCTTCTTCCTTTTTATCAATACCAAAAGAATAGAAGATACAGACTGGACAAAGAGTACTAATGTACCTTTATCCCAAGTGTGGTTAAGTTAGAGGGATAGGTAGTTTCTATCTTAATTGTCAAGGTCATGCACATCATTCCCTTTCGTAGTAGTTTTTGTCGTAATGAAACTCTTTTGAGTTTGATCACCATGGTCGGCGTTCATGTGCAATTGTTAATCAAGTTTGTAGGCACTAGGGTAGACCATGTCATAATAGACTGAGAGCTAGTAAATTAAGAGACTCGTATTGTCAATGAGTTTGATTACCTCCCACACCGCGAACGCAACTCTTGGTCTTGTTAGAGCTTTCTTTAATTCCTAAATCAAATGGAACAAAAGCACAGGACATGGAAAGAGTTACTGCTTAATTGGTCCCCTACGAGTGGACACCACCGGTTCACGGTTGCTTGGGGCATGCATGATTCTAAAATCCATTTATTTCAAACCTAACACTACAGTCATTATCTTGCTGCCCACTTAAATGCATCAATCATATATTTCATAATTCATCTCCCCACTAAATTTTCCATTTCCATCTTCATAATTCAACGCGTAAGGCTATTATTGCATTGATTTTGAAATGAATTTTATTACTTAAATCAACTCCTCTTGACGAGTTCGAGTTTCAATTCACAAGTATAATTGCATCGAGCATACTCGTGTATGTAAGTAAACACATGGTAAGAAATTTGCATTAAGTGATAATAATAGGTGTACCAAGTCTTTAGAAGTTAGTTAATCGAGAGCGAAAATATGTTAAGTTACATAAATATTAGTTAGATTGAATTTGTCAATTGATTTTAAATTACTAAATAACACATAATGAGATTACAAATAAAATTTATTGCTTGTTTACAATTCCTTACACGTTATAAATTTAATCTTTAAATTTCTTATTATATGGTAAATTTTAATTAATTATTTTTAGTACAATACCATAAATACAGTAATTAATACCTAACTATTGATTATTTTTCATGTTGACACAACTGTTAAAGAACTATGTTTGATACTAATAAAAAATTCAAAATAACTTATACAACTAACTGCCACACTACCAAACCTTTTTAAAATTTAGAGGCATTTTGATATGACTACATATGTAATTCTCTAATTAATCCTCTAAAAAATGTCACAATTACGCCTATTTATACACAAAAGTCACCATTGAAATAAGAATCGTTGTCAAACCACTACTGTCTTGGTCTCACCCTTTTCCCTGTCGCTAGTGCATCTCCTAATTTCCTATGTTGCCTGCCAAGTCAATCGCCTGGATAATGTTTTCCGTCTAAGATTGAAACGGATAAACAGATAAAGAGACCACTCCCATAGTCCCACGTGGTTACAAGATTGTCTAACTTGATGAGATTGCGGTGTTGACTTCTGTATTTAATCAGTGATGGTAATGATGTGTTGTTTAAGGACTGCTTCCTTCTGCAGGCTCAAATCAAAGTGGAGGTTGATTTCTTACCTCTCGAATAAAGCAGTTGTCTGGTCAATAGCATATTGAATAATAAATTGAGATTATAAATTGAAACATTAGGACATAAGATTTGAACCTTAGAGTTTAAAAAAAGAAGAAGAAAAAAGTGAGTTCTTCCGGTAAAAATAATGTGCCTAAGAGTGAGTATGCAATTTTAACACAATTTTTATAAACTTTAAAAAATTCAAATCCAAAACATTTTAAAAGGTCAATTTATCAATTACAATATTAAAGTCAAAAGTATTAAGTTTGACAATAAAAAAATAGACGATCTTATTAGAAGGAAAGCACGTTAAATAAAAAGGTTTTACAAAGATTACGAAGAGTTGAGAAATTAAATAAAATAATTCTTAAACTCTCAATCAAATGTTATAAATTAAGATAAATTATGAGTTATTGTTAAGATATGTGTTAAGATATCTTGTAATTTTGAGCATTATTTGTAATTGAATATAGTTGGATATATTTGGAAGTTTGCCTTAGTTGGGACTCTTGAAGATAAAATTACATGAAAGATAAAATCCTAATGAAGATAAGATTTATTATTTGGGATAAAATCACCATGTCTAAATAAAGATAGTGTGCAAATTTTTGGTGATTTTTTTTACCTATCTTTGGAAGCCTATTTTGGTGATAATGGTTATGACTAAATATTTGTCGTTTTTGTGAGGAAAAATTGGCAGACAATTAATCAATTTGTGTAGCTATGTTTCTTTGTTTTGTGAGCAATTACATGCTCTATTGAGCAATTCTTAGCAGTTGCATTTCTACACATGTAGGTGAATAATTGGACTGTTACTTCATGTCTTTGTAAGGGAAAAGTGTGCAGAAACTTAATTAAGTGTGCAATTGGTTTTTTGAGGATTCTACCCACATTTAGCAGCTGCGTTTTCTCCTGGGTTGTGTGATTTTTTGGCTTGTCTTTGATGTTGTTTTTGTGCGAAAACCTCCAACAGTTTTTGTATGTTTTGTGGTTCTATTGTTTTAACGCTTCGGTGATGAAACATTTGTTATTTTG
>JANKYE010000225.1:5994926-6006753 GCA_032467995.1 Erythroxylum dillonii
GATATCCAATGGATATGGGACAGTTTTAGGCACTCGGTCACAACGAAGAAATAAATGGAAATTGAGCCTCATGTACATATGCATGTTATGATTGATTTACTTACATTGAATGGGAATGTGAAAATTGTATTGAATGAAAATATATTGAATGGACATATGAAATTGTATTGAATGGAATTGACTTACTTGTATTGAATGGACATATGAAATTGTATTGAATGGAATTGACTTACTTGTATTGAATGGACATATGGAATTGTATTGAATGTGAACATGGCATTGAATTGATTGTTAATAAAATTGTGAAGTGTAATAGTGAATTTGAATTATGGCATATTGAGAATGAATTTCTGTATTGTGTAATTGGGTGAACCATCAATGATGGTCACTCACTGAGTTCGCAAAACTCATCCAAAATTTGCATCTATTTTTCAGGATTTAGAAGATTACCCCGTTATGCAACGGGGGTAGACTTGCTGCTCACGATGGAAAGTTAGAAGTCGGGATCAGTTCGTGTCTGCATTAGGAATTTTTTTGTATATCTTGTTTTCCGCAACTTTTGTACAGTGTATAATTGGATGTTCAGTCTGTAATAGTGATACATAATGGGAATCCTTGTAATGGTTTTGATTAATGCTTATATTGTCTTATATCAAGTGGAAATGGTTGCAATTGTTTTGTGATTAGATAGAATGGGCCCCAATAGCCAAAGCGGATCGTTGTAACTGAAAAAGGGTTAATAATGAAAATAGGCCAAATTGATTATTGAAAATGAACTTCTGCATTTGTGAGTGTAAAAAAAAAAAGGGTACCAACTTTGATTGAGTGAGTGCTCTGGCATGCCACCCTCACGGATCACGGGCTCAGATATCAAGGTCGATATCGGGTTCGGGTTTTGTGGGAGTGGGATGCTACACTTTATATGTATATACACACACACATTTATATATATTGTCTTGTTTCAACAACTTTTGAACTCTTTCTCTCGTAATCTAATCTTGCACTTTCTTTTTAAAATTCTATCTCTTTATAATTTTTTTTGTGTAATTATCGTGAATGTGTTTGTAGATCCTTACACATTTTATATATTTGTTACCTCGCCACACTTGCTCACTCTCTCACCTAAGGTCTTAGCTTTGGCTCTATGCTCTTCTTGTCAATTTCGCCTTCTTTTGCTATACCGTTCCTTATATGAGTGCTACATGCAACGTATGGTATCGTAAATGGCTTTATAAATCCTAGTAGTGGAGTTGTTGATTGTCAAGGTATTTAGCTTCTGACAGTGCATTCTAATTTCAATTAATATAAATAATGATAAGTTCTTTTTTGGCACTTATGTTGATGGTACTGCTTTACTTTATTTCTAGGGCTTTAAATAGTTTAGGTAATATTACTATTTTCTCTACTGCTTTTTTTTAATTCTTGATTAAATTCTTTACTTTATAATACTAAAAAAGGAAAAGGAACTATAATTTTATTATTTGAGGGTATAAATCATTAATTTAGTGAAAATAATAGTTTAATTGATACAAAATTATTGATTGTCAATTAAGTTTGTATTCTACTTCACTAGTGAATCATTACTTAACCTTCTTTTTCTTAATTTAGGGGCTGTTTGGCTCTACTTCTACTTTTCTGTTGTGATTTTTAGTTTTTGTTTTCTAGTTTTTAAATTAAAAAACAAAACCTGTTTAATTGAGATTTGCAACATAAAAACTGAAAATAAAAACTTGTTTAGTTAATAAAAAACTAAAAATAAAACATCTAAGTCAGAGTTCACTCTGACTTTAAATCTCAACTGACTTTCCTTTCTTTATTTCAATAGCATTCTTAGAAGTATCAACCAAATTGTATGCATATTAATTTCTGTATCATGATGAAGCCAATAAACCGAAAACACAGAATAATAAACAATTGTAAATGCAAAACACAGATAAACGATAAATAGGAAAACTAGTAACTTAGAAATGCAAAAATAAAAAACTAGAAACACAGAAACACGAAATGTAGGAACATATAACTTGTAAGAAGTAGGTATAAGGTATAAGAAACCTAGATACGAAACAAATTTTTTGGAACTGATACATATGATCATAGCACTGAAAGAGGAACTTAGCAATCGCTTCACTTCTTCATCCAAATATGAAAGAACCTTTGAGATTGAACAATCAATGTCTCAGATGATTGAATTAAGACAACAACTAAACAACAAAAAGGAAAATGCAAACGAAAAAGAAAGGGTTAAAAATAGTACTGGTAAATCAAAAATCCTATTTTGCTCAGCAAGACAAAAAAAAAATGGTCACAGGAGATCTACAACGTTTGATGACAATTCTTTGATTGTGATGTTATAAAAATTTTAGATATTGAACAACATTCATTTGTCATCCTTTTTCCCAAAGTTAATGGCCACGCCTTTTCTTCCAAACCATCCGCTTTGTCCAATTTAATGAAGATAATTTTCAGATTGAGTCGGCAGATCATAGTTTATGACGAGGGAAACCTGCTACACATCAATCCTAAGAGCCAAAAGATCTGTGGTGATAAGAACATGAG
The DNA here is from genome assembly GCA_032467995.1 of Erythroxylum dillonii. NCBI lineage: Eukaryota > Viridiplantae > Streptophyta > Magnoliopsida > Malpighiales > Erythroxylaceae > Erythroxylum > Erythroxylum dillonii. Next base: position 5,997,483 of record JANKYE010000225.1, read on the forward strand.
AAGAACCAAAGTTAAACTTGTGTATAATGATGTCACGAGTGTTTTGGTCCATATCTCCATGAGTAGAAGAGATTGTGTGATCATGACTTCATATCTTATCAGGAAGCTAGTCAACCTTGAGTCTCATGTTGACAAAAGTTACACTCTGAGATAGAAAAGGGACGTAAGAATGAATTAGGACGTAAGAAAGAAGAAAAGAACAAATAAGAAGGAGAGAGAGATGAGATGAGTTTGGGACGTAAGAGAAGAGATAAGAGATATAGTTTTTACATTGAAGGAAGTTTATAAGAGGAGGAAGTAAAAACAAAAAATGTGTGAAAACCTGTTATGAAATATTAGAAAAAACATCTTTTTTACATTTTGTAAAGTTGTTGCGATTTTTTTTTATTTTTAAAAACAAGAAATGATAACAGTATTCAACTAAACACGTTTTAATGATTGTTTTTTTAATGAAAACTACAACAAAAAACAAGAAAAAAGGAAACAAACGGGCTCTTAGTAAACACTTCTATTTATAATACTTCTTCCTTTAGTGAGTTTAATTTAGTTTTGTTTAATTTTTATTTTTATTTTTATTCTTGTTCTTATTTTTATTGTTATTTTATGCAGTTATTTGCTTATATTTTTTGCTTTTATCTTCTTCAAACAATTCTCATACTTTTTTCTCCTTTTTTTATGTCTATTGTTGTTGTTTAATTTTTTAAGAAGTGAGATTTTTTGTTTGATTTTTCGACTGAGTTTGAAGAAACTCAATTGAGATTGGATTCAAATAGCATGATATAAGTTTGATAAGGCCTTTGAGTCTAATTAAATTAAAATAAAAATAAAATTTTGATCAGAATCCTACAATTAAAATAAAAATAAAAATTTGAACTTCTTGTTCTCTGTAGTTCCCTCTGAATTTGATTTACACCTTTCATCTTTTTTCAAAAAAGATTATGATGAGTTTAGATAACTATTTGTCTTTTGCGTCCATATATATATATATGTATTCATCCAAGTGCCGGCCACTTATCTGGAATGCTTTGTTCCTTTGATAAATGATATATTTAGTGGGTTGATTAAGAACCTTCAACATGATTAATTTATTTACCAACACTACATTGTGTTATCATTCTCAAGTTGACCCTTTAAAATAAATCATCATTAAGCACATAATGAAAGGATGGGATTATCCTTTTCTTGTTTTTTAAAGTCAAAAGTCAAAAGCTATAAAAAAATGACCCTTGAGAAAAGGAAAGCTTAAATAACTAACTGAAACGTCGACACCAACCAAAAATAAAGTTGTCCCCGTACAACACAGATAACTACCTATGCATGCAATAAAGACAGAGAGAGTCCCACCCCCACATACGATGTACATGCTTTGTAGATAGGCCGGCTCGAGACTTAGGGAGTGATGGTGGTGGGTAGCCGCGCCGCCGTGGACCACCGGCCTTGTAACTTACTCGTTGTATAGGAGTAGAGAACTGAATATAGTATTGTAACCGTTATCTATATTGTGGACCTTAATGTGACTTAATACTAAAATTTGTAGAGTATTGCAAGTAAAATTCTTTTCGCAGTACTAGCACCCCAAACCACTTGGTAGAGCCAAGAAAACTCTGATGGAGAGAAGTTATTAGAAAGCTGACACTGACTGGCTCATACATAAAAATACTTATCAAGATCAAATTCTTAAATTACAAGAAGGAAAAAGAAGTTGACCGTTCTCTTTTTGTGCAAGTGTTTTGTGGGACCTATATAATGGTAATTTAATATTCCGCAAACAGTACATATCCACGAATGAATTCAATCGCTGTGCGAATTCCGTGTTTTATATGGAGGAATAAACTATGTCCATTTTCCATATTCTTTTCTTTGTGCAATTCCCCATCTTTTCTCTTGTCAAACAACATGCTTGTACTTTAGTGGCAGAAAAAGAAAGCTAAGTCCAATAGAAACATATGGCCAAAATGCGATTCAAATTTGTTGACAACGGAGTTTGATTGATAACCAAGGAAGTATTAGGGAACAGACTGTGAGAGACGTAAGATCAAAGAAACACATGCAAGACAGAAGATAGCGAATCAACCAAGAATGATCCTCTTGATGACTCGCTTTCACCAACTTTATAACAGGCTTCCTGAACCATGAAGTTACATGACAGTATCCTATATCCGAATCAGAACAAATGGCTGCCAATACCTTGCAATATAAACAATTGATTTGCTTTTATTGTATCTGCCTAAAAACGTGATCTACAACCTGGGCTAATACGGTCCACATGACTAGCAAATCTTTGGTTTTAGGTATTATAATACTTCCGGAGGTCCGCAATGAAGCAAAAGGTGACGAGTCACAGTCAAAGAAACTTGAGGAACGAGTCTTGTTTGTAGATCACTCACACTCAAAGAAACTTGAGGAATGAGTCTTTGTTCATGTATTAGCTGTATATTCAAAGGTAATTACTGTCCCTTCTTCATTTATAACAGCACATGTAAAGGGTAATTGAAGCTGTCCAAGATGGTAACTGGAAAATCTTTATCACCAACTAAGGCAGATCCATCAGATTGAGCGTATAACAGGAGGATGTCAGTACTTCACATGTCAAACATGGCCCTAGTAGAAGAATGCAATGCGCTGTAACGTACAGTCTTTAGGGAGAAATTATTGCGTGAAAGAACTATGGGAAACAGGGGTTTTCAAATGTTTGTTGCTTGAAGCATTCAATGAAGTTATTGCAAGTAGAACTAACAGCAATGCACAAATATGTTGGTCAACCTTGAACGAACTAATCTGACATTCAGTCCCCACCAAGACCAGACTGTACTTGCTTGATTGAATTGCCTAACATCGCCCTCCTCGATCGCCATATATGTGGAATATGTTGATAGATGTGTTTAACACCTTTCCTCCTGAGAGCTTCCGTAGTCCGCTGATCAAGTGGTCTGATCACACACCCCATGAGAAACCACAACCACCCATTGTCCTGTAATGACAATAAGCAATTAAAGAGAAGGTCAATCATTGCCTAAACTCTCTGAGACAGTAACTTCAATTTCGGGTCAGTTCAAATAATAACAGCACAGGATTGAGGCAGTCCTGCCACATCAGTACAAGTTACGAGCAGTTCAAGCCAACATGTGGAGGCATCTGGCACTTCACTTAAGTTTCAAAGTTAAAGAGTAGAAAAATTAAGAGATGCCAAACTGCTGCTGAAGCAATGATTTATGAATTTGATGGAAGATTTGTGGATTAGGCATGAACAACGACAATTTGCTTTTATATATGCCTCTTGGCAATTATCTGCAATGACGATGATTTGTGGATTTTGAGAAGTCTTTTTAAAAGGGAAAACTAAGGGTTGAGATGCCATGCTACTACAAGCCGAGTTTGCTTATAATTGTTCCAAGTTGGTCCACGGAATTTTCACCATTTCAAGTTGTGTATGGAGCAAATCCTTTGACTCCACTTTGTTTGACTCCTTTTGTGCAATCTAATCCAATTTCTAATGTTGTGGCCGAGAGGAGAAGTGAACAAATTGTGAAAATTCATGAGCAAGTGATGGAGAACATTAGGGAGCACAATGAAACTTATACAAGACTTGCCAAGAAGAAGAAGCCAATGGTATTCAAAGAAGGTGATCTAGTTTGGCTGAATTTGAGGAAAGACCGGTTTGGAAGGAAGTCAAAGCTTAGCAATAGAGCCGATGGCCCATTCAAGGTGCTCAAGAAGATCAACAACAATGCATACAAGGTGGAGTTGCCCGAGACTTACAAGATATCCAATAGCTTCAATGTGAGTGATCTCAAGTCTTACAAGGAAGACACCATAGGGGAAAACGCTCAAGAGGGAGAGGATGATGGAGGACCATCCCCACAAGCTCTCAAGGATGTTGAAGACATGAGTTTTGGTGAACAAGAGCAAGAAAATGAGTCACAAGTTGAAGAAAAGGATCCGAGTGAAAAACAAGGTGAAGATGGGTTGGATTTGATGCTTAAGTTCCAAGCTAATTTCGGCCCATTTGGTGATCACAAGGCAGCTATTTTAGCTTCTTAAAATTGATATTTGATTAAAACTTTATATTATATGATTGAGGTATTTGGCCTGGCTTGTATTATTGTTTTGGCCGGTTGACATTTTATATTTTCGGATTGGTTTGTTTGTTGTTTTGGTTTGACTGTAGTGAACCAGCCTTTTGGTCTCCCATTTTCAAGTTATTGGAGACTTAAATGAGTTTTAATGTGTGTATGGACAGTTTTGAGCTTGAAGGGCCGAAATCTTTGTGGCTACTTCAAGAGTCAAAACTTTCCTTTTATACTTGTCATTGTCTTTGCAAAAGGAATCATCCAGTTTTAGCAAAAAATTCCAGATTTTGAGAGTTTTTTTCTCTTACATCTTTTGGCAAGAAATTGTCTGGGGTTTTTTGTTGTTTTTTTTTCTGAAAAACAATTGGGTTTGATTATTTTCCGAAAATAATCCAAATTTGTTCATTGTTGTTGATTGTTCCTGTGTCGATTGAATCTGCCTACCCATTTTAGAATCTGTCCTATGAAGTAGGTTGAATTCGTTTGATTGAAATTCCAAAGCCATGTTTTAGAGCACATCCTAAACTACACATTCAAATCAAGAATCACCAAAAATTGATTTCCCAATCATCCAAAATTTCCAACTGAATCTTATCCCATTGCCCAGCCAGATATCCCTGCACTAAAACCCCTGTAACTCACTCGTCCCCTAACCAATTCGTTCGATTCTTGTGTCTAAACGCATTAGCACAAAAAGTTCTACAACTTTCCCTTTTACACTAAACCCTGATTCTATCTATTTTTCCAGAAAATGACCTAAAATCCGCTGTTAGTTTTCTACCCGTTCCAGAATTCTGTCCAAGTTCAAATTTCGTTTTCCAATTCTTGTTTCTTGCGTTCTTCAAATAAAATTTTTTCTTTCTTCAAGTTTGTTCCTCACATCTTGAATTAAAAATTTCCAGAAGACATCTTTACCCAATTCGAACCCCAGCCTCCTCAAATTCCCGTTTTCCTCATCTTCCTTCATTCTATAGCACAGATTAACATGTCACTACTAAATCCACTATAACTCAATCGTTCCTTATCCTATTAATCCGATTCTTGCATCTAAATTGTGGCTCACAAAATGTTCTACAACTTTTCTTCTTTCCCAAAAACCTAAGTCCTAGCAGATTAACCCATAAACATCTTCAAATTTCTTGTTCCAGTTTTACCCGATAAAAACCAAATTGTCCCAACTTTTTCAATAACCACCAGACCCTATTCCGATCACTTTCAGGCCATTCCGCCATCATGAAGGAATGGTGGAAGAAGGTGTTTACAATCCTAACCAAAAGATTGTAAAGTATATAATTCAATCTAACAACATTCTTGTTGGACCCCAAATTTTTAGTGAAAATAAGAAATATTAAAATGAAATGAAATGAGTGTTTTTGTATATGAATTGTGTTAGAGATGTTTTTGTGCTTTAAGAAAATTGATTGATTGGTTTGATGACCTTGAAATTTGAATAGATTTGTTTGGGTTATGAAAGTTTAAGTGAATGAGTTGGTTGAAAGGAAAGTTGAAAAATTAAGAAATAAAGAGAAAGAGTGTGAGAATTGAAGAAATAAGGAAGTTTAACTTTTTGGGAATGAGAGTTGACTTTTTGATTTAGGCCAAATTTGAGAAAATGATCTTTATGAAACTTGTAGTTTCTGTTGAGAGCTTTCTATTGCCATAAAGTTTGATATATTTCGATGTCTATTCGATACTTCCGATTTGTTTTTCGTTTCTTTGACCTTCGCCTTACGTTTCCGTTTCGCATTCGATTTCGATTCGGTTTCGCTTCTTTCGTTTTCGTCCGCTTTGCTTCGCTTTTGAATCCGAATTGTGTTTCGCCTTTGTTTGTCCCACTTTCGTGTCACTTTGGTCATAAGATCCGTTTGATTCGTTCCGTCACTTTGTTTTTGTTTCCGTTTTCCGTTCTTATCCGGTTGGGGTCCGGTCCCAACAATTCTCCTAGCTAAGATGTCCAAAATGTTGGTTGATCAGGATTCCAATCTAAAGGAGGTAGAATCTCCTGTTATGGTCACCTATTAAGGTTATAGATGGCTACTTAATAGTAATTAGAATTCCATTTAACTTCAAAAAATGACATGAATAATGAGTCAAAAAAGTAATGGAGTTCGACCGGTGGAAGAAGGAACTATAACAACCTGTAGGAATATGATTCCCTTCTAGACAATGATTGTTTTTATTTTAAAGTAAATGGTTGACAAACTATATATGCGTTAACATTCCTGCAATGATTTTATATATCTCCTCTTAGTTATTGAGTAGAGGACTGCTCCAAGAAAAACTCGTTGTTCTTAGCATATTATTTCACCAATTCCAGGTTTTACCAGGGAGATTGCCACATTCTAACAAGAATCGCTAAACTCAAAAGTTTAATTTATTAACAATCAAGTTGGTGTTTATATTTATTTATTTTTCTCTATGTTCTTTGTAATATTAAAATAAATATAAGGAATAATTAATCCTAATTCATTAATAAAAACAATCATGTTGAGCATCAATTCAGAGTAGCAAAGTTAAGTAGAACGTTTGTCTACTGTAACTGTGAATTCGAACATTTAGGATATCCTGTGTCGATTCTTTCAGTCAAAGATACTTTTTAGATGAAAAAAAACTACGTGAGTATAAAAAATACTTTTAAAATAATTTATTTAATTATCCAACATAAATATATAACATTCAAAATACCTCAAAATTAATAAAGCTAAAGATTCATATGCTTCGTCAAAAATAAAATTAAAGGTAATATTCAAGCAAGAATAAGTAAGCATTAATTATATTTCATTTTATTACACGGGTATGAATATATAGCTTACAAAAAATTACAAAATAGTTATGAGTGATTAATAATTCTTAATAATTTTATAAATAAATTTAATTCTTTTTTATAGATTTAATACTCACTTCTCATGTGACATGTCACAATATTTTTTTATGATGTCCTTAGTAAATCCTAATATATAATCTAGATTGTTCTCCAAACATAAGTCGATCAACTTGACTAGGGTCATAAGAAATCACTACTAAATGGTAAGGATGGCCCGCTGAAGTCTCGTTATCAAATTAATGCTTACAAATTGTTAAAATTAAATAATTTAATAAAAATAACTTAATAAATATGATCGTCTCCCTATCTGAAAACTTTCCTATATTTAACTTTATGAAATCATACTCACAAATCACCTATATCTCCACACTTTGTTACGCATTCTCATTCTTGAAAAATGCACAAAATAATTAAAGACATAATAAAATAAATATAAAACATACTTCTTATATTCTATATGTCAAAAATATCCACAAATATGCTTATATCTTCATTAAATTTATAAAAATAATCATATTAAGTGCATACCTACTTATGGTTGGCACAAACTAATTTATTTTAGCTAATGAACCCATAAATATTCGAATCTAACTCTGGATAATATGTTAAAAATTTGAAGGGGTGTAATAGTTTCGCAAACTTTCCGATTCGTTTCTAGTAAATACAAAAAATTAGAAAAATTAAAAGAATAAAAATAAATCAATATCGAGATTTGTTAACGTAGTTTGACACACTTTACCTATGTCTTCGGGACCTTCACTCAGTTTAATCACTTTCACCAAAGTACAATAGATTTACCCATAACTTTATTGAGCCGACACCACTCAACCCTTGACATTTCACACCTCATAACACGACTAACTTGTGTTAACCTCTATAGAGGTTTTATCTCAACAATCCATTAATTGAAAGACAATAAATAAAAGACTTTAAGTGTTTAAAAATAATAATAACAAAATATGAACACGCTTGAGATTCAAACAAAACAACTTCCCTATGGGTTTAGCTCCTTTAAAAGAGGTTTGAAAGTTGTTCCCACACTATACGTTGATTCACGCAAAACGTAAAACAAAATTATGGTTTTACAGTCACCAAACAACCCATAATAAAAGTCACACGCATCACACCAATCAGTCCAATAGCGAGCCACTCCACAAGGATGTCTGTCCAGTGTGAGCAACCCCCACACAATCAATACAGAACTGTGAATCTCCCAATCAGAAAACACACACTGCATACCTTTAATTGCTATCAGTCAAGCAAAGAACACCCCACGAAAAACACATAAACATGCAGCCCACATCCAGATGTCAATGCAATAGTATAGGACACCTATAGCCACAATAACAACCCATCAATCAACACACCATGATATCTCACACCTAAAATTAGTTCATCATTAAACCAGCTACCCATATTCGAAAATAACGTTGTCAAGATCTTTACTGTTATGCCCATAACTTCTCAATGCAAGTTTTCTAATTCACCAAGGATACGGCGAAACCCATGTTCCCAACATAACTAAGAGGTCTTCACTCCCACGCAGAATATGGATTGTGCACACTTGACTTCAATACACACACATTGTTAGACCTCGAATGTTCTCTTAGAAGTTAGAAGTACTGAATGAGAAATGTGGATAGATTCTTGTATTTACTTTGGTGTTTTTGGTGGATAAGAGATTTTAAAATGGGAAGAATTAAGGTGAAAGTTAGAAGTAGAACAAAATTTTAAAAAATGAAGTTGAATTGATATAGTAAGTTGATGAAGAATGTGTACATACATATGTGTAGGTTATGTTATTGGTGTTCATGTTTAATCATGGATTAAGTTTTCTTTACGGAGGACATTGATTTGAAATGAAGTTGATAATGAAGAGTAAATGCAGTAAAAAACGTTATCTTGGTATGAGTTGTGTTAAGGAAAGATTTTGAAACAAATTAGTAATTGATCTAGAAAATGTTCACTGAATATGCTTCAGTCTTTTAGCCACAACATTTTCTCTAGTTGTCCAAATGAGATGATTCTTGATTTAGATTAAACTAGAGATATATGGCTACATTTCTTATGCAGACATCAAATTAAAATTCTGTCTCTAAGAATCTCAAAATTTGTCATGAAGTTGAGAATTGGGTAAAGTACATTGGAAGATGAATGTAAAATTCTTGTTCTAAATTCAGGGGAAATTATGGATTCATCTAGATAGATTTTGGCAAAGTTGTCTTCTGGAAATTTGTAGATCTTTCTTTTATTTTTCCAACAATATATAGTATAGAATTTTTAGACATCTTAGTTGAAATTTATGATCTTTATAAGTGGAGATATTCTGGAGAGTGCAAAAGTAAGACGAAGTTACTGTTCATCTAAGACGAAGTTA